>BSSO01003845.1:0-15623 GCA_030267885.1 Mesembryanthemum crystallinum
TGTAGGCAATGAGCAACAAAACTTTATTAGTTTTATTACGGATTATCTACTGGGTGTCTTTGCTTAATATCATGGTCTTATGCCTTTCTTCCTTTTCCCTACCATAAATTGTAGTCTTACGTCAGTTTTAAATATTTCACAGGACCTTGTGGAGGCTTTGAATCAACTAGAAGAAGGGATGAAGGAAAACATCAAGAAGCTGAGTTCATTTGACAAATATAAACAGGAAGTTCTTCTTGGCCATCTTGATTGGTCCCCAGTGCACAAAGATACTTTCTTCTGGCGTGATAACATTACCAACTTTGAGGAAAATGATTTTCAGGTGAATTCTTGCATTAGCCTAAGTGACCATGCATTATTTTGTATACAAAAATTGGAACTTTTGTTGAAATTCCTGTGTTGTGCCTTCTATAATGCACCAAATGCTGTTATGGAGATTTTGGTAACCTCAATTTGCTGAACACTGTCATACAAATGCAGATCTTGAGAGTCCTCATCACCATTTTGGATACATCTAGTGATCCAAGGTCACTTGCTGTTGCATGCTTTGATCTCTCACAGTTCATCCAGAACCATCCAGCTGGGAGAATGATAGTGAACGATCTCAAGGCGAAGGAGCGTGTGATGAAGTTAATGAATCATGAAAATGCCGAGGTTACTAAAAATGCTTTACTATGCATCCAAAGGCTCTTCTTGGGAGCCAAGTATGCAAGCTTTTTGCAGGCTTGAACTTATCTGGTGCACATTATGCAAGATATATGCTTGCTTGGTCAGATTGTTCAGTATTTCATTGGTTTTGTACCGAGTATTCAATGATTGGTTGTTCAATACCTAAATAAACGGTTTGCATGTCGAGCCTTTTGAGGCTCATGTAATGGCATGAACGAACAAGTGAGATCACCTGTAGGCTACTATTTATCATTTGCGGCAAATGCTTGTTGTACTCCTCATCTTATGTTGGCTTGGCTGGGTAAAGAATCTTGTAGCAGCCCGAGAAATAAACCTTGCTTTCTTTCATCATAGCAAAATCCTTGCTACTGTACAAATCTTCAGACCTTTCACTCCAAGGGACTATGTTTCAGGAAAAAGAAGTTTGTCATATTTTGGCATAGAGATGCTAATAGAAGTGAAATGTTCTAGGAAATATTTTACATGTAAACTCTGATGACTTCTGCATGGTGCATACTTGAATTAAATGAGTAGTAATATTTGAGAAAAGGCAAGTCATTGAACTAAATGGAATGCAGCATGAGAACATAGAATTAACAAGGTTATATTATGATTTAACTCTGAAAGAAAAAAGATGCATCTTCATCTTTCAATTCTGGAACTTAACTGAAAAGTTTGAAATTCAAGACATGTTCTTTTCATTTTGTTTTGGCAACAAACTCCATCAAACATCGGTACTCAAAAATTATTCTAACAAATTTTGACAAACTCGAGCATTTCGACGTTGAACAACCTTAACAAATTTTGACAAACTCGAGCATTTCGACGTTGAACAACCTTAGTTACCTATATAGCAACTAGGTTCGGGAATGCCAACCTCTACCAACTCCAAAACCAGCACCCCAAATTGGCAAGGTTGTTCTACCAAACTACCAGAGTATCCATATGCTTTGCGATGAAAGTCCTCTTAAAAATGAAATTCTGGTATCATCTTGGAGAAACGAGCAGCATCTTAAATTCAAGAAAAAACATCGATCTGGTAATGGACCAAAACTTTTACTATCTAATTTGAGAATGTACATGTCAAATCAGTTCCATATTCCCAGCAATACAACTAAACAGTCTCCTCAAATGCTAATTACATAGGCTGCAATAGTGAGCAGTGGCACTCCCTCGTGAAACTACTGAGCATCCTACTCTTACAAGAGCCCACTTGTTATCAGCTTTAATCAGCCTCAAGTTCTGCAGCAAACTTCTCTAGCCGTTCTTCTTCAGCACTGTAGTCACGGATCGAAGAATGGTTGACAGAACCATCATCTTCAACAGCATGTATTTGCTTACCGCCAAACCTTCATTTTAGACAGCAAAGTTTATGGGTATCAAAAGTAAGAATATAAGATCATACATCTTCAAGAACCTGATACAGAAATAGTATTAAAAGGAAGGTAACAAAGAGGCGCTTGGCTCAGTTGTGGTTCGTGCTGCTTGCCTCCAGCATACTAAGGTTCGAGCCTGGAGTTACTACATCCTTCCCTTATGAAGGGCGACGGTGAGCAGCCAACAATTGGGCTTAAAATGGTTATGGGGGTGGGGGGGACTACAAATTACCAGCCGAGATGCGTACGTTTGGGGGGAGGGGGCGGGGGGGAGGTCAGCTCTTGAGGAAGGTATTAAAGTGTAGNTATTAAAGTGTAGGCAAAACTTGCAAGAACTTGAGTCCATAGTATGACTACAAACATGCATAGAAAGTCACCATTACTATGGTCAAAAGTCATATCTAATTAAAAGTCATCAACATTTCTAAGACAGATCACCTCTGTACTTATCACTTTTAGAATAGTTACCCATCTTCATAAGGTAATCCCAGTTCTTCAGAAAACAACCCTTGGTCTATACAAGACATACAAGATGTTTTTCTGGATTATATTGTGCAAAGATGATTTAAATTTAATGCCACAACTGAAAAGCATTTTTGTAGCCACAGAAACATTAAGTGAAATAAAATTATTATGCCAGCACTACACATGCACATGACATGACATTTGCTTCAATATTGAGTTCGAGAACTTACCATCTTCCATCCATCAATTGTATACACTTCTGGGCATCTTTTCTATCCTTGTATCTTACTAACACCACTCCATGTGGGTGATTCTCACAGACCTGTCCAATTGAAGAAAAGGATTTGAGCAAAAATTTGAAATAAAAATCACTATTCACACAGAACATTTCAAGGCAGCAACCAAACCGCCTTCTTTTGGGGGGAGGGGGGTGTTGAAGGAAGCAAGACCAGGGGTCTAGGGACTAGGGAGTGGGTTAGGTGCTAGACCTGCAAAATTATTAAAAACAGTGCCGGACAAATATATCCAGAACAAACAGAGAACACAAACCATAAAATTAGTCCAGAAGCAGCTGATCTAAAGTGACTTTTCGGAGACAACTTGCATAACAAGGTACCAGAATTGACACTACACGTTTATTCAATTGTGTTGAAGAGGATTTGGAGATTTCAAATGACATTTGCAGAAAAGGGGAGAAAGTTGAAATATTGTACAAACAACACACAACCAGAAAAATTAGCATAAAAGAAATTGTAGCAGAGGTTACACACAACTTTCAACTTCTTGTTTTCTTTATGGTGAAATTTTAAACTAGAGTTGGATAGTATTTTCAGCCAGTACATGCATAACACTAAAAAATAGTAAGAAAGTTTAGTACAGACAGGGACAATACTTTCACATGACATCAGACACTTTATCCCACCAAATCAGATCAGAAGCTATCTATAACTTTAGCAAATGCCAGAGAGTTTATAGCAAATGCAGAGAGTATATACTTTATATGAAAGAAATTCAAGTGTTAGAAACAAATCAAACAATCATGGCAGAGTGGCAGTTCGTAGTAGTGCATAAGCAACCTTAGCAGATCACATATTTTCTGAGTCTTGAGTAAGTTATAGGACAAATTACCTTGACTGAATCCACTGGACCAAGCCTCACACATTCCTCTCGAACATCTGCCTCCAGTTCATCACGTAAATTCAAATCCGCCTGTGCACATTGAAATAATGTATAAGATTCCAATGCTACACTTTTGGACATCAAGTAATGCTAAGGGAGAGAATAAGAAATTTCTCTTATCTAGAAAACCTGAAAAAGACGACTTCACCATATATATAAGTACAAGGGTTACTTGGTTTAGACTTACTCTCATTTCTGCGGGTGTAAACAGATTACTGAGGACAACCGTAGCGGGAATCATAAGTTTTGCATCATCACGACCGCCTGAGCCATAAGAGATTAGTAATGATGAAGTTGATATGAAACAAAGAATCTGTTAAAAGTGAAGTTCATCACCAGGTTACAAGTGAAAAAGCACGTGTTGATCCAAGACTATTGCAACATCAGAAAAACGTATCTCAAATGGGTGAAAATCTATCTGTATAAGTCACTGAGGGTTTAAACGTTAAAGACAGAATAATGTTGGAAGATTGTCTTACAAAAGTTTACAGGTTTGGGATTGGACTCCGCCCCTATTTTAGTCTTTATTAAGGGCATAAAGCCTTTCCGACCGTAAGTTCGAACGTATTGATAAGTTGAATGGTTAGCCTTGTTCGGGTAAGTTGAAAGGTAAGCGTCATCCATTCCTTTCAATCAGGCTTGATCCTCATTTTGATCGCTTTATGTTGTTCGATTCAGCAAGTTACACAGGAAAATAGCCCTCCAACTTACGCTTATGCAAAGATAAGCAGACTTTTGAGATTGCAAAAAGCCTATTAGTCAACTCTAGGTAAAAGACGGGTGAAGGACCTGATATTATGCATAATATGTATGTGTATGCAATATATATGTATGGTATGTAGCCATCAGATTAACTGATCAACGGTCAAGAATCGGTAGAACTTTAAAACATTAATTCAGGTTACTTAAATTCATAAGAACAAAAAATAAGGAAAAGAAAATTGCATGAAACCCCTCAAAATTCCATCTCTCGTCTCTCTCCTACATACCACCAGCCACATATGCCACCAAAGCCACTGTCCCGGTCACCGCTAGCTGACAACTCCTGCAGTAGCGTTCCCCAGCCCCCTCCTTGCAGCCCCCTCGATCCCAGTCTGTATCCTATCTGTTTTTTTTGGAATCTCTCTCTACACCCCTTCTCAGTGCTCACAACCTGGCACCTGCACCTACCAGCAGTTCACAACCCACTGCCCAGATCATCACTGGCAAGCAACTCCACCAGCGGTCTACCCAGCCCCACCAGCCATTCCCTACCTCTTCCCGAAGTGAGTTTGCCGCTGACAACATTACATAGGAAAAATAAAAAAATGAAGAAAAGAACAAATGTTTTGTGTTAACAGATCAAAATTAGGTTGAGTCGGGTTTCTTTGGTATAGGTTTTTGTCAAACAACAATTATTTTTTTGAACAACAACAAAACTTATACTCCCTCCGTCCCATAATTAGCTTTCATAAACTGGGATGGCACAAATTTTAGGAGAGTGTTTTTAGACTTTGATTTGCCCTTGTGATTGGAGAGAGAGAGTATATTTTTAATTGTATTTGTGAGTTAGTGAAGGGTATGTAGGAAAGTAATGGGGTTTCGTGGTTTTTGAAATCTAATTTTGGGACAAAGAATTGGGTGTTTTTGAAAGTTAATTATGGGACGGAGGGAGTAATACAACAACTAATTTGTGATGTAGAGATTAGAAGATATCTAACAAATGAACAGATATGTGCACAAAGCTGCAACAATGAAACCATTTAGTTAACACTCCTTGAGATAGTTGTGGTTCCATGTTTGATGCATTAACATATTTTCAATAAAACTCGGCTAAAGAAAGAAGCAACATGAACCCGTAAGCTCCGTGCTTATCCCCCGGGATTCGCAAAGCACGCACTATCCAAAGAGGGGACGGGTGTGAGAGTTGGGGGTGGAAGAGAGGAGAAGAAGCTTCCACAAGCACAACTGTACAGCATCCTACATCGAAAAAACTACTCATAGTTTCAAGACTATTCATGGCACTTCTTGACTTATGCACAACTACAATGCAGAATCCACCCCTGGATACCAATGATTAAAAATAACTTGAAACCTACTGTGAAAGCATTGAAGATCAAGATGCTCAACAGCCATTGGAATACTGAAACTATAAGATGATGGATTAGAAAGGAACGAGAAAATACCCCATCCAAGCATCTTATTTTCAACCTTCTTTAATTTCTGTTTCTTCTTCTTATCTGTTTGTTTGGGAATAAACTTCTCCCCTGAATATAGCATCAAAGCAAACACAAGAATGAGTGAACCTCAGCTACCATACTTAAAAAATGAGCTGGTGCTGCCACCAGGCCCTAGTATCTTAAGAAGAAATGAATTGACTGCAGTTAAAAATTGGAGAACTACTATTCTCACACATACCTTTCTGTTCAAATTTCGCATGACTTACTGACATTGGAGTTTTTCCTCCAGGCCGAAAAGGCGTTCCATCCAGTATCTGAATCGCCAGGTCTACTGATGGCTCCTAATGTGTTTTGAGATGTGGAACAGCATTTGTGCAAATGAGATATAGGAGAAGTATGCGTCAAAATAAAGAAACTCACTCCAGATTCAAAATTAGCAGCAATTACCTTTAAATATGTAACAAGAGCATCCCCCTTCTTCCTTCCTGTCTCCTTGTCAAAATAGAGCTTCACTCGGGGCTTTTTGCTCTCAGGATCCTATATTTAAAGGCATCAATAGGAACCAAAAGTCATTAGCAACAGAGTAATGCAAAAATGGGAATAACCAATGTCAAACTCTAGCTGTCAACAATCGACACGTCTCATCCAGATCTCAAGTACAATAGCAAAAAAAATTACAACAAATAGCCAGTAAGATACTGGAGCGTTTTCTTCTTTACCTTTCAATTTTGTGGGGGTGGGGGGATACTCCTGCATGATAACTATCTGACACATATATCTGCTTAGAGAGTATATATGTCCATTCATTAGAATCAACTCAATGAACTACGAAAAATTATGTCAAAAGAGCGAAGCCAATTTCCACAGCATTTTGAATGCTGAGCAGTGGTAGCCAATGCCATAATACTTGGGCATCGATGCCGAACATAGATAAACATGCACTTTATAATTGTCCACATATATAACTACTACAAATACATTTTATAATCTGACTATATGTATATACTACAAACAAAGACGTGTGCTACCAGAAAAAAAGATTCATGGGTTAAAGGAGAAAATTGTTTAACATACCTATCCCATTTAAAGCAAATTTATTTAACTTTGATTCCGTAAGCATACAGCAATTGCAATATGCTAAAACCAAAAGGAAAAATTAACACCAATAATCCGAACTAGTGGCTGTCTATAAAGCAACACTCTTAAATTAACATGAATAATCCCAAGAGTAGCTTTGATTAACAATAGCGCACCCCCTTCCCACTAGTGGTCTTAGTTCTTACCAAGAAGCCTTTTTCTTGCCAAAGTGCTCTTTTCTGGTGATAGTACATTTTACGAACACTTCTGATGAGAAATATGGCTTCCAGTGAAACTTCAAGAACTCTTGTGAGGGTGGGGGTGCAAATTTGTTGGGCAGAGCTAATGTTGGGGTTATTCAAGTTAATTTAAATATCGGGCTTATTTCTGTTTGACAACCAATAGTTCGAATTATTTGCATTACTTATTCAACAAAAAGTTGAATACACCTTTTAATGGAAAAAAGGTTGTATATGAACTACAGATATTAGTTTCTGATCAAGTACATTTAACATAAGAGTATTGTTTGGTTGTTCCTACCTCCTTTATTATGCCACACTTTGTAAAAACCTCCACCACCTGCCACAATACCAAAATGATGTCACCAACATATTAAATGGAGATACAAGAAAAAATTAGTCAACTATTAAGATAGCGAAAAAGAATAATAAATAAATTATGCAAATGTCATGAAATGCCCAATTAAGACCGCAATAATTCCATGTTCATAGACTTACTTCCTCAACTGTGACATCCTCTGGCAATCCAGTCACGTAAACATGAGTGTTTTGTTTTAGCTCAAACCAACTGTCAGGCGGTTTGTTTGGTTCCTGCAAGTATTTTGCAAGATGAACAAACAGTAACGTCAGGTTAAACTATTTTATTACAAGATTTTTACAAAAAAAACCTTTGTAGAATAAACAAATGACTACAAAGACAGAACTATAACAAAGCAAGTTATGCCCATCCTTTCAAAACACGTTAAATAATGAAAGGGAACATTCTCAGTTATTAACATATCTGGAGCATTACATGGCTAAGGTGAGCCAAGAAAAGAGCTCAGGATTCAGGAAGAATCAAGGCAGCACAGTGTAGAACACTGGTACGCCCTCTTCTCTCTCTAGCATAATCCCACTACCTCTCTCTCTCTCCAATAATGATGGCAACTTCAGTGATGGTGAAGGTGACAGTTCGAGGGAAAAAATTATAAGAAAACAGATGCAGTTACCTGTTTCTCTGCCTTATCAGCCTTTTTTTCTGGTTCTTTTCTCTTGGCAGTTTTTTTAGAGTCCTTCTCTTCCACTGCCCTACTGATGCCATTGTCTTCTTTATTTTCAACAGCATCAACAATGGTTAGTGTTGGAATCACCTCCTCTTCTTCTACAAATGTCATATCTTCCAATTCATATCCCTTCTTTTCACTAGCTTCGGTCTCCTAAAAGAAAAAGAAAAAGAAAAAGAAAAATATATAAATGGATGGAGGTCATAGTACCACCAATGTGTACGACTAGTTTCCTCCACTTTCCAAATACCATGTCATTGTCACCTACCACATACTAAAGACACCCAAGACAAAAGAGGAAGGCAATATGAGTCTGAAAATGGGGGCAACCACAAATAGTTACATATGTATCATCACAACAGCTTTAAACAGAATGAAAACGGAAATTTAAATCTTGTTGATAAGACTTAAAAAACTGTAGCATGATTGACAGCCAGGATCCAAAGTGTAAAATACACTACAACAGTAGATCTATTAACAATTTTAGCATCGTGGAATATATCCCTATTTTGCCAGGGCACCTGTTCACCTACAAACAAAGAGACAGCATATGAAAGGAATCATACCCAAATGACCCTCCTATATGTCCTATCAACAAAAGTACAATGATATCCAAAAGTGTGGATAACACGAATGCATAAAATTTGAAGCTTTACTAAAATGAACCATCCTGCAAAACATGCAAAAGCATGGAGGGAAGCGATTGGGCTCCAATAAGCTGACAAAATCTCATAATAGCAGTTCTTTAATTTTTGTCATTGAATAAAGTAACTAGCTAGCTGTTTTAAGAAAACACCATAAATCATTGCACCAACCTGAGGTACCCATGCTCTGAGACTGCGGTCCCACTTATACCTAGTTCCATCATCATCGGTAAATTCTTCTTCTCCCTCTGGTGGGGTTGAAGGTCTATCTTGATCAAAGCCATCTAAATCACCTGAAGCAGAGCCATTTTTCAGTATCTCAGCTTCAGCTGCTGCCTCTTGCACTTCCTTCTGAAATTTCTCCAACTCATCATCGTTGTTGACAGGTGCTTCAATGGATTCACTTATTGTAAGTCCTGTCTCACTAGGATATGAATAAGAAGGAACTTTCTCAGCTGAAGCTGAAGATTCAGTTCCGTGATGATAGACTCCAGCCATCAACTCAGGAATGGATGAAAGTGGCTGCCAATCAGATCTTCCTTCAGCCCATACAAAGGTGTTCTCTGGCAAGTATCCATTTAGAAAATGTTCTGCCCAGGTGAAGTAAACAAGCTAAGTAGTTGATTCAACATGATACAGATGGAACAACTTTCACGTAACCGTGTAATTGGTAACTCGCAGAACTGAAATTGAAGGACACAAAAGAAACTAGTGAATTTCAGAAATGAAATGCTCACCATTCAGGCATTCACCAATATAAAATCTATTGCAAAAACAGAAAGTTGATTCATTATGTCCCAACCACCCCCTTCTTTCTCTCTCAAAAGAAAAAAATTGACCTTCCTATTTCTCTCCAAGACAATGCCTAAGAAGCAATGATGAATGTTCAACAAACGGGGAGGTCTAGGGGGGTTGAGAACTAATAGTCTACAAAGTTCTATACTTTAGGAATACAAACACCAAACTCTTGTGTCCTTCCCTCCCTACAACTCAAAAGAATATTCATGTACCCCTACCACTTGGAGGTTTGATCACTAGGATATTACCTATGAGAACAGGCCTTCACTACAAAATTTCCTTCTCCAAAAGAATATCTTTGCATAAGAATAGTGCCACTTGTAGTTGAACACTATCATATGGGGACCCTTTGCTCCCTTTGATGTATGTTGTTTGGCATCCACAAAATTGATTTCTACTTTATCCACGCACACAAAAGTGAAAAAGAAAATGCAGTTGCACACTCAAAATAAGTGCAATGTGAATGGAGGTGTTTCGTGCATGTCAATGGCATGTGTCATGTCTTATACACAGCAATAGCGTTAAGTCAGAGATTGTGAGGCAGTAATTACGATACTGCTTGTTACAATGCACTAGAAAGTGTTCCATTGTCTGACTGGGAGACCATATAGTGCCTCATCCAATAAAAAATGTGCTTTTTATAATGCAAAACTCACCCCGCAGCTCCAATATAGTATATGGCCCAATCTGCTGCTGGTTTCCATCAAGAATATACCACCCAACTTCAGCATTTGTCTGCAAATGCTCACTCATTGTGTTCTGCGTATCTGAGACCAATCAAAGACAAATCAATAGCTTATTCACATGAAATGAAGCATGATTTCCCTTGATAGATTCAAATATAAGACGGACATAATACTATGCTTCAATCATAAGGCAAGACAAAGGGCTCTCAATGGATTAGATACGGCTTGGATGAAGCATTACCCGATCCACCCAGTTGACCCATCACCCATGTAATCCATCATCCCCCATCATCCACACGTCATCCAAGGGTGAACGTTTAAAATAAATCTAAACAGAATTAAAAATCCCTTTTGGGTCTGAATCGCCAAAATGAAATCAAAACTCAACGCAAATAGCAAACACTAATTGACATACACTAGGCAAATAAAATTTTTGCCTTCCTAACAGTATAAGTGGTAAAGAGAGGGTAAGAATGGATGGCAATAGAAGCTCTAGAACCCTAGCTACTTATTAATATATCAATAACACAAATTTTAACAATAAACTACTAAATTACAATGTACAACTAATTTTAACTTGAAAATTTACATTTGAGTCAAAGTGTAACTTGAGCACACTGCAGCATCAGCGGATAAAACCAACCAAGCAGTTATGATTTGTCGAAATCACATATATATTTCACAGTAACTCTAAAAACCGTAAAAAAACGAAAATACCCAGAAATTAAGCTACCTAATAAAGTGGAAGCAACAGGTTTCAGAGTGAACCCTAACCTGTACAGGCATGTTCTACTGATGAAAAATCTTTGAAATCATCAGCAACACTTGAAGACCAGAGGTTCTAAAAAGAGACTTGAATGAGGGCGGAGATGGGCTTAAATGAGGAAAGGTCACCACGGTGGAGGCACCGAAGAATCTGGATTTGGTTGTCAAGATCCTAATACGAGAAATGGGGCTGCAATTCTGAAGATAGAGAATCAGATAGATGAGAAAGCAGTACCTTCTCCGGCACCTTCTTACCGGCGAGAGAGAAAATTGCTCTGGTACCACTACGATTCCGAAGAGAGAAGGTAAATAGAAAAGTGGGGTGGAGGACTACTGGGATTCTGATAAATTATACGGGTGACGGGTGGGTGAACAGGTCGGATTCGTATGTGAAAATTCTTCACCCTGATCCACTCATCACCCGTCTAATCACCTAATTTATCGGGTTTCCACCTATTTATTCGTGTCGGATTGAGTGGATATCAGCAGGTGCAGGTGAAATTGCCTAACACAAGTCAACTCAAATCAGACTACGCACCAAAGCTAACTGCCTGCTGACATGTTGCATTTGGCGTTGGGAGTCTATAACAACCAGACCAGCTAACTGAAAGGCCTTTCATGTCTTCCAAGCACTCCCAATGCCAAAAGAATGGGAAGAATACAAAACCAATTTGCACCCTATAAAGTAAGGTTCTTTGATATTAATAAATCCATTTAGAATTTTCCAATTAAATGATCTTCAATACCATTCCATACCATTGTCTCAATATCTCTTATGAAAAGGGTAAGGGGGTTAGATGTATGCAGCCTTACCCTTATACAGTCCAACTGAAAAACTCTTGTTTAGATCCATGATTGAAAATACATTGACCGCTATTACGTCATAACAAATAAGAAACTCTTCTTGAGGAACCCCGTTGCTTGCATAATCAATCCTCGTGCAACAAGGACACCTTATCCAGTCAACAATGTTAAGAGGATATTAAGGATTCTACAGGAATGATATTAGGCAATAATATCTCTCCATATATAGGAGATTATGTTCACATACTTACAACTAGGGCTGTAAACGAGCCGATACACTCATGAGCGGCACGCGAACATACTTGGTCAAAGCTCGTTCAACAATAAACGAGCCGAGCACGAGCACCAATTTAATAATCATTTAATAAATGAGCCAAGTACGAGCACCTCATTACTCGCTTTTAAGTAATGTACTCGAAAAAAACCGGTGTACTCGAGAGCAGCTCACGAACAAACTCGGTCAAAGCTCGCTCGATATTAAACGAGTCAAGCACGAGCACCAAGTTGATACTCGTTTAATAAAGGAGCAGAGTATTAACACACCGTGGTTCGGCTCGTTTACAGCCGTACTCACAGTATTATGTTTATCATCTAGGTTCAATGAACCTCTACATGTTGTGCACTATAAGTATTGATTCATCGACATGAATAAAAGTCAGTAACTTGTGTGGGATTATTATTATCTTTGGTATCAGAGTTGGGTACCACACAATCCAGCCAATGAAGAAACTAACACGAGCTCTTGTTTTCCGCCCAGAGATGGCTATCATCATTATTGGCTGATGCGCAATTCCACCACTTTCGTCACCATCAAATCCTTAATACTATTTGTACCACCGCTATAATTCCTCTCTGTGTTAGATTACCCAATAATATCCTTAATACCCACATTCATTTTTTAGCAATATTCTTCAAGTCCTTCCCAAGTCGTTCATAGAATTGATGATGGAATATGTTTGTCCAATCAATTGTAATCATTTAATCAACAATGTCCTACCGATTACTATCTAACCCAAATCCTATCGTCGTTGGCAATATCTCCACATTAGCAGCTGCGCCAGGTTGGTTGGAGCTTATGCTCCCAATACACCTGTAGAGGTGGTGGTGGTGATGAAAGATAATAATAATCCTACACAACTTGCTGACTTTATGGCAATTAGTCAATTTGAAGAGTATAATATGTAGAGGTTTACTGAACCAGACGATAAACATAATATTGTAAATTTGTAACTATGTAAACATAATCTCCTATATATGGGGAGATATTATGCCTAATGTCCTTGCATATAATATCCTTAATATCTTCTAACAACCAAGTATGGTTAGTATACACGAGAGACGAGACAACCTAAAGTACTTGGATGAAGAAAGGATATCAAAATCTCGTAACAAAAATGGTATGGTGAAGCTTCTAGGGTAAACCTATGAAATAAAGTATTAAAAGGGCAAGGAAAATGCAGCCATGGATACTCATTCTAAGATGCACAACACTACATCACAACCATAGCAATCTCAAACTTATACAAAGACCTCATACTAGCCGAAATTGGCGATTTATATTGGGTGTGCGTGGATCCAAACATCATATTCAACTAGATTAAGGATTTTTCCTTCTTTTTTTTGGTTCTAATTTAAGTGTCCAACTACCATCTTTTATCCTAATTTCATGGATCCGAACATAATACTTCTATTGATATGAAGACTCTGAGTAACATAGGACATACTTGTATGATGCGAAGTACAAGGCATATGGGTGCAAGGAAGCTCATTGCATATATCCTCCTCCTACCATCCCACAATGATGGATAAAACGAAGTGTTGGTGTGTTGGAGAACTATTTAAGGTGCTTATGCCATGACTACCCTAGATTAAGGTGCTTATGCCATGACTACCCTAGATTAAGGTGCTTATGCCATGACTACCCCAGAGATTGGTGTAGATGGCTTCCATGGCTTAGTACTGGTATAACACCACATATCATTGTGCCTTGCAATGCGCAAAATATTACTAAGTCTTATTTGGCCAACTCCCTCCTTATTCAACTACCTCACATGCCTAGGGTTTAAGGTTGCAGTTGTAGAAAGAATGCTCACATCAAGGAAGATGCCATAAGGGTCATGAGGGAAACTTGAGCCTTGGTCAAAATCAAATGGCCAAAAAGAAGATGAATTAAAAGGAGTTCACAATTGGGGACTTAAGTCGAGGTGAGGCCACATCAGTAATTAGCCAAAAAAATACTATGCCCTTTACAAGGCCATTGATAAGGTACACGAGACAGCTTATAATCTGGCCAGGTAGAGGGTACCTCTCACCTTTCTATGCTTAGTACTTGTATCTAAGGGGTGTGCGAAACATAGCCACAAGTGACTCATCCATTTATCCCCCCACCCATGCATATCGACACATCAAGGATCCTGAGGTGATGTTGGACAGATAATTAGCAAAAGACATGAAGGGCAGTTACTCATTAGATGTGGAAAATCATTTTATATTTTGAGTTTTCTATCTCCACTTTTCTAATATTTTCTTCAAAAATTGACACTAAAGAAAACAATAGTAGAGAAATTATGTTCTGCACTTCTAGAAAAGTGGATTAACATGTTTAAATGAATCCGAATCTCCATCAGTATTATTTGTTGTGTCTTTTTTGCTCTGCCTAAATGACACTCACAAAATAGTGAGTCAAATACATCAGTGAGATCAACAGCAAAGCAAAGACAGAACATAGTACCAAAGATCAGTCCAAAAAGATCAATTCTTGTTATCGTTTACACCTAATTACTCACGCCAATAAAATGCTTTACTACTATTTCATCATTACTAACAAATTCCCTCTTCTTATTTATCCTTCAATCTTCATTAATTATACTTACCCACTTAAAGAGCTAAATAGTCAGAACCCTAATTCCTAGATTACTTTTTGTTGCAAAATACCAAATAATCCGAACAAAATTAGAGAAATACAAGACGAAAATGCCTTCCACAAATGGCAAAAACCGTGTCACAACAAGAGGCAATAAGGATAAACAATGGTGGGTTTTTATGGTTAGCGTATCTTTAATACCTGGTTTCCAAGAACTAGAGAATTGCAAAAATGGCGATTGAAAGCACCAGATGAATGTCCTGTAAAAAAACACTAGTATCAGTTTCTTCTATGTTACAGCAATGAGAATCAAACATTGTTTCGTCGGATAATAAAAGCAGAATCTAATACCTAGTTTTAGAGAGAATAATTTTCCAGAAATTGTTCGAAATCTGCCGAGAAATTGATTGTTTACTGTTGCGGCATCTTCATCATCGCTGCGAAATGGCAATGATTTTTGAGTTGAGTTTTTTTTGTGACGGAAGGGAAAATGAATTGAGGTTGAATTCCTTCGAGACTCTCTCTCTTCGAAGTTCCAACAAAGGGAGAGCGAAAGAATGACAGCATTTGCTGGCTGCTACTGCTACTGCTACTGCTACTGCTAGTAAGCACAGTGTTTTCGCAACACGACTCTGATAAGCGCTACGTTAAACGCAGCACTGCATATTCATTATTATTAGGAAAAAGGAAATTTTTTTTTCGCCGAATTACCAGATGAGTATTTTGTACGAGGATGAGAGAATTTTTCATCACCGGTGGCGAATTTTTGAGCCTACATGCGCTTTTGGTCCATTAAAAATACTCATTTGGCACAGAAGTTTTTTTAAATACCCAAGTGGCGAAAGGTGGTCATAAA
>BSSO01003846.1:0-15623 GCA_030267885.1 Mesembryanthemum crystallinum
TTGAAGCTTCTTCATAATTTCCAGGTTCATCAATGGCAAAATGGCAGCTTTCACATATTTCAGGATCTAAATGAATGATAGGACATTCTTCGTAAATTTCTGAAAGTGGTCTTTTACCTCGAGGGCCCTTAGCATTCAGACTCGAAGATGATAAAGAAATTAAGTAGTATCACTTCTTGTAAAACATTAAAGAACATACCGCTTCCACTTTGTTATTGAAGAGGACATCAATAATTTCAGTATCCTCACCATCACCACAAGTACCAAATTCTCCATTATCAGACATGCAGCCTGAGTTAATCATAAGTTCATAACCGACTAGCCATCAGCTTTTGAATGGTTTAGTCGGTGAATATAATTTTCACCTTCATAATCCCAAACCCTCTGTGTCTCTAAATCAAGTGTAAACAATGTTGTGTACCTTTCCAGTGTTTGAAGATGTGTCCCTCTTTATACCTATATGCAGCAAAATAATTCTTCAGGGTCATAGCAGCAAAAGAAAATTCATTAAAGCTAGGGAGATTTTGTCCTCCTATCTACACAGAGAAGACGATGATCATACTACCTTCCACATCCAACAAAACCACATATAATACAGACCCAGAGGTTCTCTGATGTACCGCAACCAGAACAGTCTGGTTTATCATCCTGATGTTGGCATAATCAGCATAACTGACGATGAGACGCAACTGTAAATTAGTTATTTGATATATTACTACAGCTTATTACAATACATAAAACAAAGATTTCTAATTGCGGGGCAGAATAGAGCATGACAATCAGTTGGTAATCTGTAGAATCTACGAACATAGTCAATCTACTTGAAGCTAAGAGCTTTGAGTTTCTATACAGCAAACATTCAATCTGAGCCCCCCAAGGCCAAGTTTGAGAGTTCCAAGCGATACACCACAACCAAGTATGATATGTTACAAGCAGAATATAGTTAGTTATCTTCAGCAGTTAGTAATGTGGATAAATAAACCTCAGTTAAGTTTCACTCTACCTCTAGTTAAAAAAATTGTAGCCTATGTGGTGACTAATACAAGATCAAGCAATACACCAACTTTTAGTGCGTGTCATACATTCTATAGTAGCCTAAGTATGCCAATAATCTGATTGGGTATAAGATTTTCTTCCTTGAGATCATCTTAAGACCTTTGTATATCATGAAACCCCCTAAACTAAACTAAATCGCACACATGCATGTGAGTGGCGGAAAACCAAGCGTCACCTTCATTGTAGAACGGAGGGAGTACTAATTTTTTTAAAAAAAAAAAATTCAAAGAAGCTAAACAAACAAAACCCAGAAATGAAGTCACCTGATGATCAAGAATTCAGAGACGTTGGCCATATGGGACCCAAAAGAAACCGGAAGAGATCATTGATAAGGCCAAAGATTAATCCAGGAATTTTAGAAATAATTCGAGGACAAATCAGAAATACAAAGGAAGCACAATAATGGAGAACCTTTCCTGAGCAATTTCTGTAACAGTTTAATATAGAGAGAAAGAGAAAATGGAAATCGTGAGGAATTTTGTGATTTTCTGGATAGACAGACATGTACATCATATATATATATAGG
Organism: Mesembryanthemum crystallinum; assembly: GCA_030267885.1. Classification (NCBI taxonomy): domain Eukaryota; kingdom Viridiplantae; phylum Streptophyta; class Magnoliopsida; order Caryophyllales; family Aizoaceae; genus Mesembryanthemum; species Mesembryanthemum crystallinum. Next base: position 1,583 of record BSSO01003846.1, read on the forward strand.
CTGCTGCTGCTGAGCCAGTGTCTGGATAGCTCACCATATTCCAACGGCTAAATGAAATAAAATGATAAAAACACAGTACATTCCCCCTGACCTTCAGACCTCACATACAATTTAGGTAATTAGCTGTAAATAGGGAAATGAATAGAAAATACTCCATCCGCTTTACTAAAACCTTGACCCCTTTAACTTTGCACAGTGTTCAAGATGATACTTTAACAATGAATAATTATATTTATATAAATTCGAAAACTTATACAAATTTGATATTTTGAAAATATTATTTAACACGAATTCAAAAATAGGAAAAATTGGAAACAATAACACCAATTTTGACTTAGTTGCGATTTTCACCTTAAACTTTACTGGGTTGCATTTTTAGCACGAACTTTAATTTTTCCATCGATTAAATGACACAAGCATCATCGATGATTAGAAGTTCTAGCTAAATGATGACATAAAAAAAGTCAATTAGATTGATGTTTATTATTAATTCCCGTTGTAATTTTTGTCCATTTCATCTTTTGGCCGGAGATTTCTTACCGCTGGTGGTACTTATGTCACTTAATTGATAATGAAATTAAGTTCATGTTAAAAATGCATCCGAACAAAGCATGTGGTGAAAATCACAACTCAGCGACAGTTTGTGTTATTTTTACCAATTTTTCCTATTATTTTTACTTTGAAATTTATTATACTTTTTCATATATTAATGGTCAAAGTTTGAAAACTTTGACTTGCAAAATCAAGGCGCAAAGATTTTAATGAAACGGAGGGAGTACTGGCTAATTATTTTATGCCATATCATGGCCCAATGGTCCCTTATCTCACGTAACAATATATTTATCATATCTTTTGCGGATAATTTGGAATTGATTTCACTTTTAGAGATGGATCATTGGTCCCCGACCATGTAATAATTCCTCCTTAATTATTCGTTGGTCCCGGACCATGTAACAATTCCTCCTTAATTATTACTTGGTCCCGGACCAGCACATCAGCTGTGATCCAGGCCAATAGGAATATGACACCTAGCAGAAACTACCAACTCAGCATAGTTAATGTATTTGGATGACAGTGTTTTTTTAAAATCTACATGGTACCCTTCAATTTTTCATGAAATCTATGTGGTGCCCTCCCGCCATCTTTTTTTGCAAGAAAATAAAAGATTTTATTGACCAAACGCATCCCCCATTACCGAATAAATCACCTTAGCCCCAATAAGTTACTATTGCCACTTAAAAGTCATGAGAGTGCATGTTATGTAAAATTTTGGGAAAATAACTACTTTAATTATAGAGAAAGAAAAAAAGTTTGAAAATGAACAGTTTCAAACCTCCAAATAATATAACGTGACTATAACGAGATATAAGAAAGGGTAGAATGCAACGAAAATGTTTAATTAAAAGAAAATAGTATTTTCAATTTCTACATTAAAAGGAATATACATGAGAAAATTCTAGGAAAGGGAAAACTTTAAGCATAATTACAAAGGGAAAATGGTAGGAGGCTTCCCAAAATAGAAAGTTACTCCTTTTTTTGATAATTTGAAAGACTTACTCCTATTATAGCGACTAGTCATATGATTACAATGGAGCGTATAAGTGGTTGTACTTCCTGATCCACAATTGGGAGCTTCTGTTGAACGTCAAGTACAATAACCTTGACATATTTTCTTCACATAAGGGGCGAAAACATTAGGCAAATCTAAATACGTTGTGAACCAGATTTTCATTGAAAGAATCTTCTACTACAACGTGCTGATCCTTGCTCCTCGTACTCGGCTTTGGAGGCGCACATTGCCTCAAAATCAGGACTAGAAGCCAGAAGTGAACCACCTCGCCAAACACCTAGTATCGGACTGGATAAGAAAAATGTGCTAATGTCAGGTAAACAAATGAAGCCATAATATATCTGGAAATATTGTTTTCAGACACAGAAAGTTACTCTTCTTGAGTGGTTATCTTCACATGGTAATCATCAGGGACCAAAGGCCGGAGCTCCTTTTCTCTGCATAGATTGATAGAAGGAAAAACTTTAGCATAAGCTTCCATCCAGAACACATTTAGCCAGAACACATTTAGCGTGGATCATACAGGGCGAGAGCTTACAATCTTTCAGCAAAATGAGGGAATAATGTGCTTCCGCCTGTCAAGATAATGCTGCACAACAAAATTTGGGAAAATTATATTAAAAGAAGGGAAAAAGAGAGTGCAAGCTGAAAGTATATTTTAATGTGAAATGTAAAATATCAAACATGGCAAGTACTAAAGAACTCGAGTGGTAACCTTTCATATAAAACAGGGTGAAGAAGAGGATTGCAAGAGTTTACGGAACGAACAATGCACTCTGCTAGTCCAGCTTCATTCATTCCTGCGAGAACAATTGCATAGCAATGTTAATTACAGATAAAAATCCCTCTAATTGCACTTAAGAAACCAAAACAGTAGAGTAACAGCTAATTTTGAGGCCACTATAGAATAAGGGTTTTACAATCCCATTCCATACCATCAATGTAGCACTAATCCATCACATCAGAATGAGTTTAATAAACACAAGGACCAAATCTTAGGCTCTACTGCAAATGAAACGAAATAAGTGGACAATGATATGGAAACTGTAAACAAAACTCCATTTTCTCTTTCATTTGGTCAAAACTTGTTTGTGTATGAGCCTTCACCATAAAACAAGAACAAATATGCAATCTGGAAGTGAGAATATGCAATAAAAGGGTAGTGCACCTAAATCAGCTGGACGGAATATCATCTCTGGCACAAGGAAGCGCTCATTTGTCAAGTTAAACTCCTGCAAGCAAAATCAACTATGCATAACAAAAGATATAAGAAAGTAAGCACAGGAAAAGGCAAACTACTGAGGAAAACATGCAAATACATTGGTTATATCAGTTTTTCTTTTGTTCTCTGACTTCTTTCCATCTTCTGCCTGATCCATATCCTCCACGCTGGTCCCAGTTTGTGATCCATCGTACAGAGCCTGATACCTCTGCGCCTCTTCGGTGTCTTTGACAAATCCCTTGGTATGCGTGATACCATCAGGAAGGACATATGTACACTTCAAAAGATTGTTGTTGCCAGACTTCCTAGATGAATATTTCACATAGTCAAATAACATAAAATCAGGATATCATACTTGTTCATATTATACTAATGGAACTGACTCCCATGATAGGAATCAAGCTCAGGCCAGGGAAGCATACAACACTAAAAGAATGTGATTTCAGACTAGTGCTCTGATAAGAAGCTTTCGAACACAATTGATCAAAAATCATTGCATAACAAAGGGATCCTGTCAAACATGCCAAATCCCACAAAAGGGTTTTGTCAAGTTCGGTATATGAATAGTCCGGAAATGCTGAATGTCAAGCTTCCAACAAACTCAATGTCGACATCAAACTAGCAAAGTTCCACCATAGACAAGCCACAAGCTTCCAGATCTAGCACCAATAGTTGCAGCTTATTCTAGTACATATCAACCTCAGCACCGGGGTACTAAATGCAGACAAGTTTCAAAATTGTTCAGACTTCAGAAGTGTGATTGATGACTGTGTTGCGTGAATCACTATCTAACACCAATAACCACAAACGTCGAAACTTCAAAAAAGTTCAGAACTTTCACTTGATGATCTTGCTTGTTTAACTATTGATCATTAAAAAAACATAAACTTCTTCCCTTTAATCCTTCTACACTTACAATCATTGACTGTGTATCACCAATAATGACAAACTTTTTCCCTTTCTATTGCCTTGCTCATCCTTTTTAACACTCACATCACACCCACTTCTGTGATCAGCTTAAGAATACTCAATCAAACACTTAAACCAGGAAACACAAACAATGAAAGCGAAGCAATACATTTAGCCTCATTCATGTCAAACCCCAATCAATCTTCATTTCGACAAGCAAACAACTACCCCATTTCATTACAGAGAAAACCCAGCAGAGAGAACAAATTGGTCAATGACATTTTAATAATCAAAACAAAAACTGACCTGGCAATCTTCAAATCGCGGGGAACATCAAGGGAAACAAAGCAGAGCTTCTCCTTAACATCATCCATAATCAAGGTCTCATCCATCACATTAACCGCCCGATACGAAACCATCTCCTTAAGATAATTCGTCAACGCCTTCCCTCCCAAATCGAGCCTCTTAACCCCATAATTAAGCGTAAAATTCTGAAAAACCGGGGCACAATGCGTGAAAGAAAACCCACAATCAACAACCATACTACACTGAGTCTTCGAAACAACCCCATTAGGGTTTCGACTAGCCTCATACAAATGAACCAAAGAAGACGAATCCGAGACATACAACGACCTAAAATTGAAATCCTCAAACACAAGCTCGAACAGGGGACGACGAACAGAGGAGAGAGAGAGGGCGAAGTGGGGTTGAGTGAGGAGGAGAGAGGAGGAAGTGGGGTCAGGAGAGAGAGTGAGGGAGCGGAAGAGGTGGGCCCAGATGTCGCGTTGGAGGTCGGGGTTGATGAGGTAGCCGCGGTCGTAGGGGCGGCGGAGAGAGAGGGAGGTGGGGTCGGTGGAGGAGGCGGTGATTTCGTCGGCGATTAGGAGTTTTTTGGCGGCGGAAGTGGTGGTGGTGGTGGTGGAAGTGGTGGTTGAGCGGGCGGTGGAGTTGGGGACGACGGCGGTTGGGTCGCGTTCGCCGCCGATGCCGATCTTGATGTAGCCGCCGCCATTGTCGATGACAATTACGTTGGAAGACATTGATGAATGCTTTGAAGCTTCTGGGTTTTGTGTCTCTCTCTTTCTCTTCCACTCTCAATTTGGTTTCCCGCGTTACTACTGCTCACTGGGTTGACTACTCACTAATCAAACACTACACACTCTTGCCCAAGGGGCCAAGGTGCCCTCTAGCAATATAGGGGTACCAAATTATTGGGTACAACTGTCTAATAATCGATAGACTATTTAGTTCAGAGGTGAAATTTTGTAATTTAGAGGCGACTTTTAGAGTTATGGTTGACTTTTTATAACTTAGTTAATTTTTAAAATTACTTTAAATTGTAAAAAGTTACCCCTAAATCGTTAAAAGTCGCCCTAAATTGCACAAAAGGACCCATAAATTGGATCGTCTAACGGTTTGACGGTTGCATAAAAGTGTTACTTTTAATTTATATTGACTTGGAGTAATTTTTTTTTTTTTTTCAACTTATAGCTAATTTTATTAAAGTTTTATTTGTAAAAACTAAAAAGCCACCCAAAATGTAAAAAAAAAACACCCGTGCATTGGATCATCTAACAATTAAAGAGTGTGCCCAATAATTGCCATTGTTGTTGAGATTATTACATTTTTTTATTTATTTTTTTCCTCTGAAACGTAGGTCAACAATTTTATTTTCTAAAGGAAGAATAAAGGCTTAAGAGGACCTCCTCTCTATCAAAGATTCCAACCTATCAGCGCTAAGGATAGAGTCAAAGTCCACATATGGAGAGGTTTCCCGAATCCCTCCACTAGATTGATGGCCAAAACAAGTCATCCAATTTAAAAGTAGATCTAATGACTACATCACATGGTAGGGTTATCGAATATTTTCGATTTTTCGTGGAATTTAAGTGTGAAGTACTACAACAAATGAATATAGATTATATCCCGAGATGAAGGTGGTTATGTTCGAACAATATTAGATGAGGACCCCAAGAAAGTGTAGGAGCTCATGGGGCCAGTTACTTAGTTCTTTGTAGGGTATGGTGAATATTTACTAGTCGCTCATATTTAGGTTTCAAAAATGAAAAATGAAATCATTGACGAATATGATGTTAAAGCATTTGGTAAGTTCTATATGGATTTCCACGAGTCGTTTAAATCAACCTTAATCCTTAGCAACCTTGATAATGGAGAACCTTAATCCGCCTCCGTGAGCTCACCAGATTATTATTGAACGATACCGAACAGGGGTCCCATGAGGGCAGGGGAAGCTCACGGGATTGGTTAGGCTTTGGTGAATGGTGAATATCCACTAGTCAAAAACTCAAAACCCAACCATTGGTGAGTATGAGATACTAGGGCGTTTGGGGAAGATCAAGAGGAGTCTGTAGGATGATTGTGTTTACTGAGCTACGTTGTACAATAGTACAGTATGTGCTAACTTAGAAGAACGACGAATGCACAGAAAAGCGCCTGAAGACTGAAGAGGATCAAGGGGAAGGAAAAGTATATTCACCATTTCATATGAATATATACTGGCGATTTGCTTCTCTAGCTATGTAGCTCGAGTCTAGTCGACTGAATTCGTGTTTCTGTTCCAGATTTTGTGGATCCCTTGTTGAAATGGTTATGCAGGTGATCATTCTGGAATATTAATCTTAACCCATCACATATTGGGAAGAAATCACAGGAGAAACCAAAGTCATTGATAATGGGTCAATAAGATGAAGTCATTTTTTTTTTCGTGTTTGATGAATTGATCAACTTAGCTATTGGGTTGAAGGAGAGGTATCATCTAGAGTGTTTTGCAGGATCTCTCACCCTTAACAGTAGGATATCTTTTGATCTAAAAGAAGACACTTCACATGTAATCCAGTAAAAAATGTGCTTTATTAGATTCAACAGCATATGTCCATAGGATATTACATAGAAAAGCATGATTTAATAGCTATCAAATGCTCCCTATTACAAAACAAAACACCAATAGTAACAGCACCATCAAATTATGGACATTATAGCATTAAGTAAATAGCATACAGCACACATATCATAAGCATAGGCAACCTGCAGTGATAACATTTCTTCCCAGCCGCCTGCTTCGGACTACACACTTAAGAGCGCCTTGTCTTTGAGATCTCCTGTATTTAGCACAAAGCATAATTATGAGTTAAAATCAGCCACTCCGACTTGTTCAAAGCGAAAGCCANGATGTGGAGCTATCTTCAAACCAAATCTATGAAGTTGAGCCTACAAAAATGAGTCAAGTTGCTGAACTATAGCAAAATCATAACTAGCAAACTGGATTACATTTTCTAATAAATCGTCACTCAGAATCTGAGTTTCAGTTGTCGATCTCATGCAACATAGGACCAGCTCTTTAGGTTAAGTTCATTTGTGCTGAACTGAACTAAACAAAACTAAATGGCAACTGGATGAATAATAATATTTGAGAGAGAAAGTAGGTCACAAAACTGAACTGATGCAATGAAATGAAGAGGGGCTTATGAGATTTATGTGCTTGGTAACAAAAGTAAAAAGGCAACTGACCAACAATTTAAATAAGATATACGTAAGTTAGAGACTTACTAAATGATCTTCCACTGCTGATTATCCCCCTTCCAACATTCATAAATCGCAAGTGTTGTGCCATCACGGACACCACCATGCTCCTTATCACCATGAAAGGCATCCAGACACAAGCGAACATTACTCACCATCCTGATCGTTCTGTAACCACCACCTAAGTTCTTGCTTTCTGTCCACAGGATCGATCCATCAAAAACACCGGGCTGGTAAGGGATGAGTTGCACCTGAACAATAATACAGAGGAAAGAAATACAGTTGGGATTTGAGATTTCAAAAAAGAAGCTTATTTAAGAAGAGGTGATGTAGCAAGCATAGTTCAGACTTCAGAGGAAATGAATATAGTAAATTAGAAATAAAATCCCAGCAAATCATACTAAACAGGTAACATATTAATCAGGGTCATTGACATAATTAATGAATGAATATATTCAAGCTAACCAATAAAGGTTAGATATCACAGTAGTGTGGGACAGGACATCACAATCAGGATAATCAAGCATATTAAAAAAAAAAAAAGGATTCTGACCCATTCTTAAATGGGGAATCTGTGACCACAACCTCAGAAAGTATATCATGAAAGAAAGCATTTAGTTCATTAGAGATAGTAGCCATAATTCCTCAGAGATCCGTCAACATTGACATCATCTATTGCATAATTGTTAGGCTAGTAGAGAAACTTGAGATTTCCAAGATCATTTTATTCCACATTGCAAAACTGAAGCTCAGGACATTCAACTTTAACGCAACATTCCTCTACTAGACATCAACGAGGAACCTCAAATTTAATAGTGACAAAGATGCAATTTACTTGTAATTACACAGAAGCAAAAGAAAATCATACTATAGTAGATAGAAAATGGTGGTTAATCTTCATCCTCCATTCTAGCACTTCAAATACATTAGAACATCAGCAGCATAAAAACTAGATCAATCTCTAATCTAATCATGTCAAAATCACCCACCTAATCTCATCTAACCAAGGCTACCCTTGATGGCCAACCATCCAGCTGTTAGTATGTTGGCGGAAATTAAACCCTCTTTCTCTTCTTTCTTTTTCCTTACTTATTTTTTCGATTTAAATAATTGACAGCCTTGTTTAGATTAGGCATAAAATCAAACAAAAAAATTTAAGTGCTAAACTCACCGGATGACCAGCAACGGAGTGTTTCAGAACCTGGCCATTGCTTTTGTTCACCAAAGAAAAGCTTGGATAACCTTCTTCATCCTTCACCTTTGTGCTGAAGCTCTCGTCCTTGATCCAGTGCTGCAGCGGACGATATCCCATGCAAAAAATATGAGAGATCAGTTCTCTCTCAGATCAAAGCACAAGCCAAATCAAAGTCAAAACACACTTAATATGGAGTCCACTTGCATCTTCTGAAGGCAACAAACATTCTCTATTTAGACTCCACGAGGGGGGAGGGGAAACCAACAACCTTTGCGGGATCAATCACCAATATGTATCTCCAGATGAAAGGTATAAGGCTCAGTTTGGTTGGAGAGAAAATATCATGGGGGTAATTTCACTATTGGCATTTTCCTAGTAAACATTTTCACCTCAGTTCGGTGGAGGGAAACTGAGCCTAAACTCAAACAAGCTGTACTCAAAAGTGATACACACAAGTCAAAACTCAATCAATATTGAATGCTCTAACTTTAATTCTCTAAACCAAACAAAAGATTTTCATTTGGCAACTTTTGTGCAGCAAAAAGGACAATCTCTTTTCACCCCAAAAAAGGTCAACAATTTCAGTACTAAACCAAATAGCCACAAATCAAAATTGAAGCAGAACCAATCTAAACAAACCCAGAATCCATTAGCTCACAGTAAAAGCAAAGTAATGTATTTTAGTAGATTGAAGCGCTATATCTACACACTAACAGACAATTTCTGCAATTAAACAAATATACTTGCTAAGATCAGAAGATTAAACAAATACCCAATTCTCCAATTTCCATGATCATATCATCATGAGATCAAAAACAGGTCAAATTTCCAAAATTCCCCAAAATCGAAACAAGATGAGCCTCAAATCGCTAACCTGGGTAGGATCACTGGAATCAGAATGAGTCATAACGACCTTATCATCACGAATCGCAACAACATAGCGATCACCACCAGCCTTACAATAAATCCTGTAAGTGGGTTTACGAGCAAGATCACCCAGAATATCATCAGCAGACCCATCACTATGATGACTCATATCGCCACCACCATCTTCATGACCGCTATGGCTATGGAAGTGCCCCGCCATGAAAGCCGGCATGTGGGGGTGGAAGCCGTGGTGGGAACCACCCACATGCGGCGGCGGAGGCGGCGGCGCGTAATCATCCGACGGTGGTGGTTGCTGGTGGTGGTTGAAGGAGCCGCCGATGAAGGGTGGCGGTGGTGGGTAATCGTCGGAGGGTGGTGGGTGGTGGTGGTAGGAGCCACCGATGAAGGGTGGCGGAGGTGGTGGTGGGAAGGTTTCCGGTGGTGGGTAGGCGGCGTAAGGGGCGGCGCCGCCACCACCGCCGTAAGAGGGTTGGTGGGAGGGTGGTGGGTAGTGAGAGAATGGTGGTGGTGGTGGCCGGGGCTCGTCGTCGTCGTCGTTGCGGCGGTAGTTGTGGTGGTGGCCATATGGGTACTCCATTGATGATTGTTGAGTTGAGTTTTGTTTTCTCTCTCCTCTATCTTTCTCTAGGTGAGATTGTTTGTGATCTGGGAAATGGAAATGTGATGATGATCGTCAATGGAGGTTTTTAAATATGGGGTGGAGAAATTCTCAGTGATTCGCTGGAAGTGAGTATGATACAGTAGATTACTATAAAGTAAACACGTTTTTGGGTTGTAGTGTAGTGATTTGGTCCTATAAGAAGAAGATCATGTTAATCAAAAATCCCTAAATTGGTGAACAAACCCAACCATAGAAATCAAGTGAGGAATGATGACTAATTACTAATGACTAATGAAAATCGGCTTGTTTCAACTAAATGACGGTGAATTGGACTAGTACCTGAACTAAATTGAATTGAACGATCTGAATTGAATGACCTAAATTGAATTGAACTTAACTCAACTGAATAAATAATAATCCGTCATTAAAAAAATATATGGCGTGAACTGAACAACCTAAAGTGAATCAACACACCCCTAGTGTGTAAATAGATAATATATATGCAAAGCCTCAAAAATGGAAAAAAAAATTCGATAAACATAATCACATAGTATATGATACTCCCTTCGTTCCACTAAAATCCTTACATTTTAACTTTATTTGACACTTTGACCATGAATAATTGTACTTACACAAACTCGGAAACTTATAAATTTTTTGATATTTTGAAAATAATATTTAAGATGAATCCAAAAATGTTATTTATACTTTGTAAATCATTATACTTTTTCACATATTAATGATCAAATTTTGAAAACTTTGACTTTAAAAAATTAAAATGTAAAGATTTTAGTGGAACCGAGTGAGTAAGAATTTAGCTGATTAGCTAGTTGCTATAATAGGCCACTAGAAATATATGTTTTGCTTATGAACTTGATTAGCATTTCTTGAACATTCAACTATGCAGTTGGAGGAGGATACTTCTGGCAATCAGAGTTACTTAATTACTTTTTGTGGGTATACTATTACTAGTTTTCTTTTTAGATATTAACAATTCCATGGGCTTTAATTTTCTAAATTTTTCACCATAAGATATGCTCCCTCCGTTCTCTAAAGAAGGTAACGCTTGGTAATCCGCAACTCACGTGTGAGTTACGGATTACCAAGCGTCACCTTGTTTGTAGAACGGATGGAGTATCTTTCAATATTAATTATTTTCTGCTTTCTCTTCTTTACCAGAATATTCTACTATCATGCCTTTGTACCTCTTATAGAACCCCAAAATATATTTCCTCCACTAAATATATCAATGATTTTTGAGATGTTATTTGTTAGAGCTACTATTAGTTCATACTCCTAACTACCACAATTATTATTTCAACAGTTATCATGTGCTTCATATGGGGCAAAATATCTAGTAAATGATTTATTTCATACTACCCCTTTGGACTATATTTTGTTTTTGGTTTTCCTTTCATGTTTTTTCCCATTTCCTTTCTACTTTGTTCTTTCCACTAAATATTATGAATACATTTGTTCTTTCGTCCATGTCGAATTTATTTATTTTTTGTCTTATTTTTATTAAAATCCAATAATTTCCAACAAATTCCCACAAACTTGTTGGAATTTATAATGTCATCTCGTGTGAAAGCTCCAAGTCAACTTGTACGATCTGATATGTGTATCAAGTATCAGCATTTGTTTATTGGTCACCTTTTGTTTGTAAAGAGAAAATCATAGGGAAGATAAATACATGTTCGATTAATTGTATTTGTTTATAAAGAGACGATGTGCACATGTTGTTGATGACTTGTTAAGTTGTGTTGGAGACAAAGTCCCACATTAATCTATAGATTTAAGAATCAAGATGAAATCTCGTCGGCCTTGTATTATGATATGATAGTCTCAATCTGTCCTGTTAAGACAGTTTTATAGAGTGATTTTTGTAAAATGGTTCGATTCTTTTTTCAGTGTAAAAGTGTCACTTTTAGTTTGAAAAGTACTACCTATGATACAAAAGTATCACTTGTTGTACAAAAAATATTGTTTTCAACATAACTTATTATTCGAGAATTATAACTAGCCTTACGTAAAAATTTGTATGAGCCACCTCATCCCCCAATATCGATCACTAAGCAGAAATACTACTTTTCTCTGCCCTGTATAAAGGCTTACTTCTAGCCTTAGTACCACTTTTCTCTCACACAGTACCACTTGCCTCATAAATGAGGCTGCTTACATAGAGCAGTTTGTAAGACTGTCTTATACTACATAAATTTTTGGTGTAATCCCCTAGAGGCTAGAGCTATAACTATTATTTTGATGTGGGTCTTGAAATGAGGAGATCCTCAAGAAAATGCACCTAATATTATAAGAGAATGAGGAAGGAGAGTTGTCCTTATTTTGACCATGTATAAACAAAATGGACAGCAAATAATAAATTATTAGAATAATTCGAGAATGTTTGTATTCTATATCCTGTCTTTGTTTTCAAAACTAAAGGTGAAAAAAAAGGAGAGGATATAGAATACAGATATTCTCAGAAGAAATGGACATCACCATTTCTTGTTCTTACAATGAAAATATTCCCCTGAAAAATTTCACCTCATATTTCAAGAGCACATATGCTTGATGTTGTAAGGTAACAACCTTGTTCTCTAGTGCATATATTAACGCCCTTTTTTTGTTTTCCTGTCCCGAAAATTTATTAGAAATATAGCTCTACATTTAAAACATGGTGAAGAAATAATTGATTAGATACAAGAAAACAATGTCATATTCAGAACTACACTGCACATGTAAAATAAAATGGTCCTAAGTTACTAATAACTTCAAACAAAACAGCATTTCAAATTCATATACTATATAGCTTGGTGATTGGAAATAGCAACAATGGCAGGTTGGCTATAGTCACTATTGCAGAGACACACTCAGGTACAATAATAGATCACTGTAGTTCTTTATTTAAAAAAATTTGCTTGTATTTCATAATTTACATGAGTATTATCAACCTTTGTAGTTGGATATTATATATTATCCGCTATAAAAATAACTCTAAAAAAGTAACTAAATTTACAACAAAATAACCAAAAATCAAAGCCGCGTATTTTTAATCTCGAGCCGCTGCACAAAACTCTCCACAGTGCTTTTAAACTATATAACGCTAAAACTCACAACCTTCAAGTTTATGCTATGTATGGGTTCATGAGTACGGAATTATAGGGGTCTGAAGTTCTCCACACAATTATAGCTCAGCGAAACAGCTCCTGGAGGACCAAAACCCGTAAATTTTCCAGAGTGATCACAATGTGATTCCGAGCCCCCAAGCATATAGGCCACTGCTTGTTGCATCTTTCCTAGAGAGAGAATGCAGCACAACCTGTTTGGCAACTGGTCTGGGTCGGAGACACATTGCTCCCATTTGTAGTCAAGTGAATGGACTTGTCAGCTGAAAGATCCTTAGATCTGACTGAAACTGATCAGCTAACGACTGTTCAGTCAGCAAATGGAAGTGAGTCCATGCACAGATGTACCAGCTTTCTTTGATACTGCCCATAAAGCTCATCAGCCACCATAACTTCTTCATTTTCTGGGCTTAGCTCAGGCAAAACAAGAAGCCGCTCTTTCACTGATGATGATGACGATGATGATGATGATCCAGGCTCTTGCTCAGCATCCTCCATGTTAGCAAGAATGTCACTATGAATTTCACGGCAAGCAACAATGAACATGGCTGCTGTGTCTGGCTGATGTGCTTCACGAAGCGCAGTTAGAGCTTCCCGAAATGCACCAGCAGCGACATACAAAATCAGGGCCCTGTAGCGAACAATAGTTATGTACTTGAGTAGCAAGCATAGCAGGTAGGACAGGAGTAGGCAAGAACAGAATGCAAAAAAAAGCAAGAGCAGTGAACTTTTGAAATCAAATTTTACCTCCAGAGATTGTGCTGAATGCGAAGGACATGGTCTGCCCACCTTAGCAACACTCTAGTGACCAATCAAAAGAAAAACAGCCATTGTCAATATCATGATGAGCTTCAAAGTTAATCCACAAAGATATAAATATAGAGATTTTTTTTCTGCAAGATCACTCTTTGTTTAATCTATATAACGTTATGAAGGATAAACTAGATAACTCTCAGGCACACACTCGTAGAGGGGTTTCTTTTTTTTCTTT
>BSSO01003847.1:0-15616 GCA_030267885.1 Mesembryanthemum crystallinum
TTCTTGATAGACTGCAAACCAGGGGAAGGCTGAAAGTTGTGGGGATCTGTGCTGATGCTAGATGCCCTCTTTGTCGCAAAGTAGAAGAAAACATTCATCACCTCTTTTTTGAATATGAGTATACAAGAAAATGCCTAGACCTTCACTGTAGATGGGTGAAAATGAGAACTGAAAGCTGGAAACTTCAACAGATTTTGCAGTGGCTCAAAAGAAGATACAAGGGTAATGATTTCCAGAAGAAGGTGATAACAACTGGTCTAGTGCACTTGATTTACAGCATATGGATAAGCAAAAATGAAGCCATATGGCAACACATAATGAGCAGACCGGAAATCATTTTGAAGCAGATCAAATATAATCTGAAAATCATAATTAATTGTATAATGTCAATTAATCTGTCTAGTGCAAAACAATCATGGTTTGAGAGTTTATATACTACATAGCTCTTGGGTTTTTGCTTAAGCCTTACAGGGATGATGTAATTCGGGAGGTATGCCTCCTAAGATGTATTGTAATATTTTGCAAAGCTATCAATGCAACCCTTAAATTACCTAGAAAAAAAAAATTAACTTAGGGGGAATGTTTAATGACCAAATCCATCTATAAGGCCAATTTGAACTTTGATTTTTATTCAGACCAGGTATCATCCATGTAGCTGTCTTAGTATTGAACTTTCCAGTGCTAGTAAGACCCCAACAAAAAGAATCGTGAATTGGCGTACGTGGAAGAGGAATACCTTTGATATAGTCTATTACAGAAGTGGGTATATACTGTGCAAGTTTTGAGTAATCCCAAGTTCTACATTCTGTAATAAAATCACTGACCTTAGCATGAATGTTAGGAACCATATGAGATCTTAACTGAAAATGCTCAAGCACATTGTGATCAAAAATCCAATTGTCCAACCAAAAAGATATGTTTTTTCCATCACCTACTATCCAGCGTAATCCTTTACGAATCGTATCACGCTCTTTTAAAATTTGTTTCCAGATATAAGAATCTTGTTTTTTAGGTTGTATATCGAAAAAAGTATGTTTTCTAAAATATTTGTGTCTGATAATGTTAACCCATAGGTTATCATAATCTGTGAGAATCTTCCATCCTAGTTTGGTCAAAAAAGCTTTGTTTACTGCTTTAGTTTTTCGTGAGCCAAGACCACCTGCAGTTTTTGGTTGACAAATTTTATCCCATGTAATTAAAGGAATATTACGTAAATTATGATTATGCTAGAAAAAGTTGCGATGCAGTCGATCAATATCTTTAACCGTACTACTTAGGAGTTTAAAACGTTGCATTATATGAGTTGGTAGAGCTTCTAAATTTGATTGAATGAGGACGGAACATCCAGCTTTTGAATGATTTGCGCCTTTCCAAGGATCTAATCTTGCTTGTGTTTTTTCTAAAATATGATTAATGGTGGTTCGGTTAATTCTTGAATCAGGAAAAATGCAACCCAAATACTTACCTAATCCCTGTTTAGTAGGAATGTCAAAATATGCATTAACAATTTGTTTCTAACTATTGGGGGTATTCTTGGAGAAATTCAAAGAAGATTTTTGGAAATTAATTAATTGCCCCCATTGTAAACAAAAGTGTTCCAATATGGATTTTAGCGTTTCACACGCTATTCAATTAGCTTTGCAGAAGATCAAACTATCATCAGCAAAAAATAAACACGGAGTGATAGGGCTCTGTGGACTAACCTTAATACCAATACCAGTTCTATCTTGTGTAGTGTTAGATAAACAATGGCTAAGAATTTCCATACAAATGATAAATAGATATGGTGATAAGGGATCACCTTGTCTTAATTCTTGACTTTGTAAAATGTGGCCTGAATGCGAGTCATTAATGAGAAGTGAATATGAAATTGTAGTGACACATTGTTTGATCCAAGAAACCCATTTAGGATCAAATCCTAATTGGATCAGTACTTGAAAAAGGAAGGGCCATTCAATACGATCATAAACTTTTTCCATATCGAGTTTTGTTGCTAACCACTCTTCTGGTATTTTGGAGTGTTTAAAGAAATTCAAGATTTCTTGTGTTATGAGCAAATTGTCATGAATAGAGCGTGAAGGCACAAAATCTCCCTGAAATGGACTAATAATTTTAGTCAAAATGGGACGTAATCGATCAACAATGATTTTAGCAATTATTTTGTACAGGGAGTTACATAAGTTAATAGGTCGAAATTGAGTAGGATTTGATGGGTTAGGTACTTTTGGAATAAAGGTGATAAACATATGATTGACTTCTTATAAAAGATGCCCTTGGTGGAAAAAAACTTGAACAACTTTTATGATATCTGTTCCTATAATATCCCAATAATCTTGATAAAAAGCAGCCCCAAAGCCATCAGGCCTGGAGTTTTAATCGGATTCATTTGAAACACAGCTTGTTTAATTTCTTCAGCAGTGACTGGAGCTAATAAGGGAGCATTATCGTCAGCAGAAACACAGGGAGTAATATCTTGTAAATTAATATTTATAAAAGAAGGTTGAGAGGTTTTGAATCGATTTTTATATTCAGTAATAAAAGTATCACGGATATTCGTATCATTATCTATCCAAACTCCACTGGGATCTTGTATTCTGAAAATGGTACTTTTCTTTTTTCGTGTTGTATGTTTCATATGAAAATATCTAGTGTTGCGATCACCTTGAGTAAGCCGTTGTCGTCTAGTTGTTGTACCGCAAATTTTTTTTATTGAACATAATAATCTTTTCACGTTGTAAAAGTAGACGATCCTGAATCAAGTTAAGTTTAGGATCAGTTGGGTTATTTAACAATTGAGTTTGTATAGCTTCAATTTTGGCAAGATTAGAGTCTAAGCTCTCTTGTGTGTGTCCAAACACTCTATGGCTCCATGGTTTGAATTCATAGTTAATACTTTTGAGTTTTCTGGTAATGCGGAATAATCGTGATCCTTGATATTGTTGTTTCCAATTATGCGCAACAATGTGTGTTGCCTCTTGATTAATTTTCCATGCACTATGATAGCGAAAAGGTCGAGTCTTAGTTAGCCAAAGAGGTTTAGTGTCTAAGATCAGAGATACATGATCGGAGCATGTAAATTGACCATGATGAACTATGGCATATTGATTTATATTTAAACACGATTGTGTGCATATAACTCAATCGAATCTTTCATAGAACCAAGATTATTGGTACTTTCCTCTCCATGTATATGGCATACCATTAAAAGGAACATGGCATAGCTCCAGTTTTGAGCAAAATTCGAAAAGTCTAGCAGTTCTACTGATAGTTGACAGAGTGCCTCCACATTTATCATTTAATTGATATAATTCATTTGAATCTTCTATTATACAAGTGGGGAGAAGTTGAATATGGATAATGCGTTCAAGGTTATGCCAATATTCGGGTTGGTCTTGATCTTGTGCTGGGGCATAGGTGCCAATGATACATCGTTGGGCATTTGTTTCTTCATCTAAAATATCCAAAATAACAAGTCATGGGAAAGAGGTCACATTTGGTACCTGCAGATTAGATTCATTCCAGAGTACCCAAATACGTCCGAAGTGATTATAAGGGTCAATGATAAACTTATGGTCAAAGGTAGAGCTGGCAAATGTGTCGTGTCGTGTAATGTTCGTGTTCGTGTTGAAGGTTAAACGTGTCGGAAACCTTCAACCCTAACCCCGACCCGTTTAATAATCGTGTCGGAAATGCTTGACACTAACCCGACCCGTTTATTAATCGTGTCAAACTCGTGTCGACCCGTTTAACACATTTTGCCAATTTATCTAAAGTTTTTACTCGTAAAAATAAAAAAATATAAATAAGAAATCAATAAAATAACACTATTACTGTTTGAAACTTATCAATTAGAGTTTATACTTATGCATTGAGTACATAGAATAGGAAAATTGTATATTCACACATCAATTTTTAACAAAAATAGTGTAGGAATGAGTTTATTCTCAGACATATTTGAATAAACGGGTCAGAGCGTGTCGGTTTTGTGTTGAAAATCTTAACCCTAACCTAACCCGTTTAATTAAACGGGTAAACTCGTGTCGACCCGTTTAATTAAATGTGTCGAAAATCTCAACTCTAACCCGTTTATTTCGTGTCCGGTTCATGTCGTGTTATCATGTCGGGTCAACTTTTGCCAGCTCTAGTCAAAGGGCAGTTGTCTGATTAATTTGCGACTATTATTAGCAGAGACAAGTGTTTCGAGAATAAAAACCAGATCGGTGCTATGCTTTTTAATTAAAAAACTAAATTTCGATAAAGCATGGGGGTTTTAAACCCCTCTAATATTATAACTAATAATTTTCATTGAAATCTAGTGATAGAAGGAAGCCTATTAAATAGTTTTGTCAATTTCTAAGCCACAATCCGGTAAGATATAAATCGCCAATAGTCAAAAATTGAGTACAGAAATTGTCAAAGTAATATTTCTTCGTGAGAAAACAATATCAGAATATAGTGCTATAGAAGAGCAAGGAGTCAAAGCTCCGGTCCAAGAATACATTTATCCAAAGATAAGGTATTCGATCAAAAAGGTATACAGAAAAGGCGACACAAAATAAAAGAACCACAAGGTTGTAATAGTAGTCATAGTTTAGAGGATCCCAACTTGAGGTAACAAAGGTATGCCACCTCCTACAGCAAGTTCCTTCAATAAGAGCAGTATGGCAAACCAAAAATAGATGATTGTACATACTAAAAGTAGAATAACAAAAATACCAAAATAAGTGTAGAGTGCTATTAATGCATTTAATGCAGTAAGATGGCCGGCTAATGCAACCTATCAGACTATGGCAGAAGAATATGAACCTGTCAAATTTTGCTAATGCATGGCCATAACGAATATTGCAGCCATGGAATCTATTGCAGAATATAAAAGCATTTTCCAAGGTAACTAAGACCTGTATATGCAACGGAGAGTACCAAGCTATGTGGCGGGTAAAATAAATTGTCATCAAAGATAATGAAGAACTAAAAAATACACGAGTAAGGAACCAAAGAAGGGTCATTTTATTAAACACACACGTAATATTACAAGGGTAAATAATGTCTAAGATTACAACTCGAAGAGCATAGCTAATAGGATATGATACACATTGACTACTACAATAATATATAACAGGCTGCTCATAGTAAGCGATGAAAGCAGTATTAGGTACACAATATAGATAACTGCTAGTGAAAATCCTTTCCCCACAAAGAAACATAAACATAAAAAGATTGACCCAATTCCAAGGAAGAAAAACCATCCGAAAGTTAGCTCGCAACACCTTGCTTGTTGACGTAGGCAAAAATTTTCAGCATAAGAAGGCTTAAGCCAGAAGGACAGTATCGTGCTATGGCTACTACTTCTTGTGAGTAGACATGGCTCAAAACCCTTTTGAGGTGGCTATGTGTTTATCACCGTGTTCTTATGCGCCTATATTGCGATAATAAGGCGGCTCACTACATTGTTTCTAACCCAGTTTTCCATGAGCGCACAAAGCATATTGAAATTGATTGTCATTATGTGCGTGATCAGATTCGAGCTGGTAATGTTATCACTACTTATGTGCATACCTCTCAATAATTAGCAGACATCTTCACCAAAGCTCTTGGACGACAAATAATTTCACTATTTAATTCGCAAGTTGGGCATTCGTGACCTTGATGCTCCAACTTGAGGGGGAGCATTACATTGTATTATTCTGTATATGTGTATTTATGGCAAGTTTATATTTGGTTTGACCTGTTATATTAGCATAGGAGCCTAGAATAGATATTATCTTAAATTTTCCTTGTATAGCTACCGAGATAATTGCATACAGCTAGCTGGAGATTTGGTCTTGCTTGTACTCTGTATATGTTTCGCTAATGCAGTAAAGGAAAAGGGCATAGCTTTCACCCACAAATTTCTATAAGACGCCGAAACAAATATAATTGATATTTTTAGTATTGTATGGTTAGGATATTCACAATACAAATCTTGTCATTGCGGTTTTTCTCACGATTCTCGTGTTTCCACATAAAAATCTGGAATCTTTTCCTGAAATGGTGTCAAAAAATAAAAAAAAATTAAATTTTAGATTGGTTTAAAAACTAATTCCCCAAATGATGTCAATGTAGGTTTGGAAACCATCCAAACCACCATGTTTTATTTTTATTTTTATTTTTTATTTTTTTGGGGAAAACTAAATCGCTTATCTAAACAGCGACTTCATTACTTCAACTCATTCATGAAGTCATTGATCTCAACAGTGACTTTTCATCAAGACTCATTACAATTGTATACAAGGCAGTAGGTACCAAGAAGCTGGTTGCTGTCAGTCACGTTCTAGCTGTTGTTAACCTTGACTAAGTATTCCCCGCCGGAGAAGTATCTCAAATTAGGTAGTCTGACTAAAACTTTGCCACAATCTGTTGCCGGTATACAGAGATGCCATCAGCATCAATCTGCTCCGTGAGTGTGACGGCAGACGGTGTGGCTAGTGAGGAGGTAAGTTCATCGACCGAAGGATCACTAATGGTGAGAATATGAGAGAGGCGGAGGCAATTAGGTAATGGCAAGCAAACAGTTTCGTGAAATAAGGAAGAGGATAGTAAAAGTCGCTGTTCTGGTTTGCGACTCTGCTTGGGTAGAGTAGTTGTCCATCCCGGCGACTTAGTTTCCCCACCAAAAAAAAATAAAAAATGGGGTTAGTGATACCTAAGGCTACGTGGACACCATTTAGGGAATTATTTTTAAAACCAACCCAAAATTTGAATTTTATTATTTTTTGGCACCATTCTAGGAAAATATTCAAAGATCTGTGTTGTTCTTTGTTTTCTCGGCAGAAACTGAATCGTGGGATCTAAAGCTACGGAGACCGCCTCACGACTGGGAGATGCAAGAGGTCACATCTCTTTTAGAGCTTCTGGATTCGGTACGTCTATCAGGTTGTGAGGATTCTAGGAGGTGGGTTGGAGATTCTTCAGGTGAGTTTTCTTGTAAGTCCTTCCTCCGGTTTCTAGGAACGCCCCTCCCCCAGTTCCCCTTGGCAAATTTTATTTGGAAGGCTAAGGTCCCTATGAAGGTGAGAGCATTTGTGTGGACTTTGGCATTGGATAGGGTCAACATAAATGAATTGAGACAAAGGAGAAGACCAGGGGTGGCTTTATCACCTGATGTATGTTTGCTTTGCCTACTCAGTAGTGAGACCTCCACGCACCTCTTTCTTGTATGTGATATAGCTCGGGACATTTGGAATATGTTGTTCGGGGTTGGAGGAGAGTTATGGGTGTGTCCTTCTAGTGTTGCAGAGTTTTTACAGACGCGTTTTGTGGGTTTTGGTGGCAGGAAAGAGAAGAAGGTGTTATGGCGTAATGCTCTCTTCGCTGTGCTGTGGTGCATTTGGTTAGAGAGGAATGGGTGGGTGTTTAACGGTGTTTGCATTTCTACTGATTTGATCTGGGATAGGGTTACTTACCTTGCTTCTTTATGGGCTAAAGCTGCTGGTTTATTTTGGGGTTACACTATTTCTGAGGTTCAACGTAACTGGGCAAAATTGTAACTGTAATTGTTTCTAGAGAGCGGATATCTTATCCTCTGTTTCTATACAACTGATTTCAAATTAATATATACTTTCTCTTTATCTAAAAAAAAAACATTGATTTATCTCAAAATTGGATGGATAGACCATCATTAATAGATAATTTTTTAACAGTCAACTTATATATAATTATTTATAAAAATTGCCCTAATACTCCCTCCGTCCCCTCTTTACCTTGTCAAACCAGTTTTGGCACAAGATTTTAGGAGGAAACTTTAGGCCCGTTTTTCCCTTGGTAGAGAAATATTAAAGTATTGTGTAGTTGGTGTTTTATATTGATAATATCAGAAGAGATAGTGATTGGAGAGAAAAAATAGAATTTTTTTATTGGATTTAAGAGATAGTGGAGGGGTAATTTAGTGAGGATATGTGAATTTAATTGGTTTGTAAAGGTAAGTAGGGGACAAACTTTTTGATGGTTTGTAAAGGTAAAGAGGGGACGGAGGGAGTATATGTTAAAGTCACATAAAATATACACTCACTTAATGAAAATTGTCACTCAAATTGTATCAAATATCATAACTTTACATGTAATCATGCCTAGATATTGGGCATCTACAATCAATTCTTAAAAATCATTTACGACTACACTCTTAATGGAAATGGTGCCTACAAGTGGAAAGTGTGCAAATTTCTTCCCCATCTACAAAAGACCTAAGGCATATTTGACAATCGTCTATTTTCAACTCAACATAATTATCTCCTAAATATATATTTGTAGGAAATGTGTTATAGATAACTATGGGTAATCTACGCTGAACATAACACTCAGGGAAGGGGTAACACATTTAATATGCTATAACAACTACTACAAGTTACAACTTAAAGGTAGCTATACATATTATCACTTCCTTCAATCCACCACCTTCATCACTGGCATTAGAAGATCCAAAAACAATAACAAACCTGATAAAAAGGTCCAAATAAAATCACGATATTTTATAAAATAAGTGTTTTGATAAATGCAAGTTTTGTGATTGATAAATTTGCAATTATTGATTAGTAAATGTACGTGAAGTGATTAGTAAATATGAAATTAACATGAAATGAACCTAGATTCTCGTTACTGATGAATTGGGTGTATTGACTGATGAATTAAATCTATACACTTGATCCACAAATCTTATATAAACCAACTCTTTAAATATGTGGTTACATATATATTGCACATATATTACACGTGCAACACACGAAAATCGTCTCCTCGTCTTTATATCTTTCGTTTCATTCATTACTTGTCAAAATAAATTGAATTTTTTATTTTACATGTGCTTCGTAGCTTAATTGGCTGGACATCAGTATAGTTGTTTTATGATTGTAAATGGTCAGATGTTCAATATCTTGTTGCCATAATTTTTATATGACTCTGCGCCTATTCGTTATTTCTAATTTTGTCATTTTTCTTGTCCTTATTTAAAATTGTGTTTTAGTTACTCTTATCTCATTTCTTATGATTTTTTCTTCCTTACTTTTATATGTTGGAAATATGGACCTTAATACAATGTATATATAGTTTTATTATTTATATGGATATAATTGTATATTATACGCTATCATACAGTTTGGCCCAAATAAAGTGATCCAATATAATTAAGGTTATCTGGGCTTATTTTATCGTCTAATAAAGTATAGGGCTACATGTATTTATGTGTAGATACCCATTGGGCTTATTCTAATTGATGATTGTATTTATATGTATTTATGTTTATTTGTTTAGCAAATGAAAATAACGGAAATTTCATGTGATGCCCCTAAACTTTGATGTAATGCACGTGGTACCCTTTTTTTTTAAAGTGTGCATGTGTTACCCAGAACTTTAAACAAATAATTGGTATAACCACTAATTGTAACAGCGTTAAGTCACCGTTAACTTTAAACCTGTTAGGACAATTACGCCCTTTACTTGGAAGGGTAAACCTCCTAATTCCTGAATTTTATCTCTCCCCTACTCTGCCCCCTCCTCTTCCTCTATTTTCTCTCTCCTCCCACCATTAAAATCCCAATCCTGAATTCTCCAACAATTTCCCATTTAGATTTATTCTATATTAGCAAATACCTCACCTGATTTGTGCTCAATTATCAACCGTTAGCAACGACCCAGCATTATCCCAACCAGGAACAAGTGAAGCTCAAAGAAACGATACAGTCACAACATTTCTAAAGCACAAGCAAACCCCCAAATTTGAGAAAACCAACAAGATTTCAGCTCTAAGTCTCAATATACAGTAAGCTCAGCATAAGGAGCGAATAACATCAGCACACAAAACCTAACAAAGTCATAGATAATTAATTAGCAAAATCCACAATTTGGGTGGAATATGAAAAAATCCCCACTCAATTTTCAACCAATCAATTGAAATTACCAATCCCATCATCAAAGTCAAACAAAAAAAAAAAACCCCACAACTCCACACACACCACACCTCAAAACTGCACAATTCAACCCGAAACAAAACTCTTTAAACATATGAAACCAATCTCCAATTGACCATAGAAAAAGAGAGGGACTTCAAAATACAGAAGCCCATGGAGGATCCCGACGCTGGTGGAACCACTGGCGGGTCCTTCAAAGGTTCAGTACTGCGGTACTAATGGCAGCGGTAGAGGTGGGCCAAATTGATCGGAATCAACGGAGCAATGTGGTGGTGGTGGTAGGTCACGTGGTTGTGGGGAACGACTTACCTTCGCTTATTTTGAATTTAGGTTGGGAGAATAAAAAAACAAGGGATATTGGAATTTTAATGGTGGGATGAGAGAGAAAATGGAGGAAGAGGAGGGGGTCAGGGTGGAGGACGTAGGAGATTAGAGAGATAATTGGAGGACTACTTTGGAGGATTTCCCTCCTAAATACAAGGGCATTATTGTCCTAATATGTTTAAAGTTAACGGTGACTTAACGCCGTTACAGTTACTCGGTACATTGGTTATTTGTTTAAAATTCAAGAGTACCACATGCACACTTTAAAAAGAATGGGTACCACGTGCATTACGTCAAAGTTCAGGGGCACCCTAGAAAATTTCTGAAAATAAAAATAAGTCATCTAACCAAACGCAAACTAAAATATGAATAACTTGTTATAAAACACATGCAAATAATAATGCAATTATTACCCAAGAGGTGTTGGCCCACTGGTAAACAAGCTTTGGCTTATACACCAGGTCACGGGTTCAAGCCTCCTGGGGAGCACCTACACGAATTTATTCGTGGAATACCCGAACGCCCAAAGAGGAAGGAAGTTCCTCCTTGCAGACACCAAAAAAAATAATAATGCAATTATTAAAGTCAACACATAATAATCATGATAGCATTAGCTAGTAATTAACAAACCAATTAGTTGATTGTGTTACTTCACTATTTTCCTTAGATGACGTGAGTGCATAAGTCTATCTACACATTATCATATGATGTACTTACCATGTGTCTAAATATTAACTGCACATAATTATGTAATTTGTAAATGATTCATATCCCTCCCATATAGTTTTTTTAAAATAAAATAATTGATTTGCTTTGCTTTAGCATTGTCTACTTTTATACGTTACGGAAATTTCCTGTGGTACCCCTATACTTTAATGAAATATCTGCGGTAACCAAAGTTTTTGAAATGTGTCTGGGATACCCTTGAACTTTCAACAAAGTGATCAGCGTACCCACTAAGTTATAAAATGACTATAATACCATTGCAATGCATTTTCTGTGTAATAATTATGTTTGACTATTATAATTTTCTTATTTATAATATTAGCTGATAAAAATATATAAAAAAAAACGGAAATTTCCTATGGTACCCCTGAACTTTGGCCTAATGCCAGTGGTGTCCACGTTTTTCCAATAATGCCAGTGGTACCCCTGAACTTTAACTTTAACTTTAACATTTTTCATACCCCTGAACTTAGACGTTAACGTTTTATGTACCCTAATGGTTGACGTAGCTCCTTTTGCGTTAGATTTTTTTTAACTATCTGACTTAGTTAATGTGTGGGGCTTTGTAAAATGACTGATATACCCTTACTTGTCTTAATTACACTACTGTTAAGTATTTGACAAACATTCCCCTTATAAATCTGAAAATTTTTTTTGGAGGTCTGACAATGGTGGGTGGGTCGATTCATAAGGCATAGGCCTGTCAAATACTTAGCCGTTGTGTAATTAAGGCAAGTAAGGGTATATCAGTCATTTTACGATGCCCCATAAATTAACTAAGTCAAATAGTAANAAAAAAAAAAAAAAAAAAAAAAAAATCTAACAAAAAGGAGCTCCGTCAACTGTTAGGGTATGGAAAACGTTAAAGTCAAAGTTCAAGGGTACCACAGGAAATTTCCGGAAAAAAAAAAAGTAATGGAAATGCAAACCCCAACTCTAAATTTAAAAAATAAATAAAAATAAATAATTAATTTTAGAAAAATTATTTTAAAAAATAACAAAAATCAAAAAAAGAATATATTTTAGAAAAATTACTTTAAAATTTCAATTTTTTATTTTTTTATAATTTTCTATTTTAACTTATTATATAGATTTTAATTAAAACACAAATTTTCTTTATTCAAAAATTAAAATTTTATTTTTTATTTTTTAAAATAAAATTATTTAGAATTTTAAAATTTAATTTAATTTTTGTGATTTTTTAATTTTTCTATGTTTCTGATTTTTTTATCAATTAATATTATAAAAGAGAGAGAAATATAAAAATCAAAACATAGTTATTACACAAAAAATGCATTGCAAGGGTATAATAGTCATTTTTTGGCTTAGTGGGTACGTTGATCACTTTGCTGAAAGTTCAGGGGTACCCCAAGCGCATTTCCAAAACTTTGGGTACCACAGACATTTCATCAAAATACAGGGTACCCTAAGAAATTTCCGTATATTTTATCTTACAATACACTAATCTACCACATAAAATGAGATTTGTATAATTAGATGGATCAACTCATACATGCATGAGCATACATTTATGAAAGAAAAAAATTCCATTTACATAATAATTTTTTAAAATAAATTTAATGCACTTATTTCTTCATGATAGATATACATGCATTAATTATGTAGTTAACTTTACAAAATCCAATTTAGGTATATGAACCTACAAAATTAATTACTCCATCCGTTCACTAATGAAGGTTACGCATTCTATTTTGGTACATTCACAAATAAAGGTTAAACCCTCCAATTTTGGCAAAAAAATTCCTTGAAAGTACTAAATTATCCTTACATTTTTCTCTCTGATCAACAAGTCACTATCACCTTTACACCTACTAAAGCAAGGGCAATTTGACAACTTCCTTCTCTTCTTAAATCTTGTGCCCAATAGTATATGTAACCTTCATTAGTGAACGGAAGGAGTATTATACATTAATTGACATGATGACATAGCAATACTTGATGACTTGGCAAAAAAATTTGGGTAACGTGGATGCCTACGTGTATATATATACACTAAGTTGCATGCCCTAAGTACTAAATCTAAATAATGGAAAGTATAAAAAAAAATAAAAAATTGATCATACATAAGGGTTAAATTTAAGTTGTGCATACCAAATGTGCATGAAGACTCTGTGAAGTTTGATTTAGTTGTTCTTTTTTTATTGGAATATTCACTCTAAATAATCCAAAGTTTGTACGATGTGCTATAAATAATCCCAAGTTTTGAAATTATCTTTAATAATCCGAAGTTTGCATCCATGTGGCAGTAATGCACCAAAACTAACTCCGTCTAACCACCATTAAGTTGTTTATGACGTGGGAATTGCAGTCATGTGGATGTGATGCTCACGTGATACATAAAGCCAACTCTTAACCCAATGACCCTTCTCTCCCTCTCTTACCTATTCTATTATCTTTCTTCACCATTGAAGCCCTTACTCCCAGCCTCTCTTTTACCCAATTCCTGCAGACATATTCAACTTGCCATCACCTCTTCAAACGACAAAGTGGGGCAAAAATAAAGGCAATAAATTTACGGGTGTGCTAGTGCGTGTAAAGTGAGTGAAATCGTTTTCTATTTAATTTTTGTTGAATTAATTTCGTGAATTACTTAGTGATTTAATTTGATTAATTGTTACAAACAAAGAATTCTGGGTTTTTCAAGTGGGAAGATGAGGTGATGTCGTGTGAGAATGAACAAGTGATCACCAATTTGAGTAAATGGAAAGAGAGAATATGAAATTGCGACAAGACATTGAACAATTGAAGTCACACCTGCTGAAAATGGCTGGGAAAAATAGAGTGTTGGATCAAAAATTTACTTTCTTTTCAATGGTGATTTGGATCTCTTGGATGAAGCTTGGTGCCTTAACCATGAGATAAATAGTGAAGATTTCAATTTTTTCTGGAAGAAATTTTGAACGAGAATAGAAAGATCGGAGTACAGAACAAGGCTTCATTATTAAGCAACATGAGATGTGTGTTTTTTTTTTACCACCATTTGGACCTTTACTAATTTTCCTTCTTTTGATTGCCATGTCATATACAATGCAACTGAGAGTTTAACAGCGTTAGTCTTAGGTGCATTGTTGGCACATGGGTACAAACTTAGGATTATTGAAAATAATTTCAAAACTTGGGATTATTTATGGCACACTGGGTAAACTTTGGATTATTTAGAGTGAATATTCCTTTTTTATTTTTTTTCAAGTGTTTGGGTTCCATTGGTCACTTTAAAGGGGGGACTATTTGTCTTCATACTTAATGGTTGTATTCATTTCTTTCATACTCTTTCAGGGGTCATTCAAATAGCTCTACATTATAGTGTTAATGTGAGATGACATGTGTTTTAGGGATGATGTGGATGGCTGATATGGATGCCCACGTGTCAAGCCCAAAATTTGCAATATCCACTTATATATAACCATATATGGGCCAAGCAAGGGTTAGTTGTATTCGTTAAAAAACTATGAAGAATTGTATATTACCGAATCAAAATAATCCAAAATTATAAACATTACCATTAAAAAAAATAAAAAGAAAAACATGCATCAATATTCAAAAAAGTGAAGACGACTTGTTTTCTCATGTATTCATTTATTTTTATGAGTCGTTAAAATGACTCCACTTTAATGTAATATAAATGTGGCATGACATGGCAAAATATATGGACTTGACAGTAATTATATTGTGATGTGGAATGATGATGTGGATGCTTAGTGTCAAGCGCACAATCTGGCGCTTTATTCTCTCCAATAGATAACCCTAAGTATAATAGGTGTGTGCTTATTTTCTTTTTTATTGTTTTGGTAGATAGTTTTACATATAACATATATGATAATGATTCATCCCATAAATGATTCTGCAAATGAAGCTGAAAGTAGGCCATATTGGATTCATCTTCTCCCATTGTACTCAAGGTCTCACTCCAAATTCAGGACACGATCATGTGCAAAGAGAGGACATGAATATTGGCATGGTGATTTTGATTGATATTGTTTTGTTTCCTTGGCGTTTGATAGCATAAACATTTGTAATTAAGTGATTGGGTTTCATGAGTTATTTAGAAGAAAATTACTTGTCTTCTCACTTAATGGTGGTATTTATTTCTTTCATGTTCTACATTATTAGTGTTAATGCAAGATAACATGGCAAGAGATGACGATGATATTCCTTATTTGCAATTATATGCTATTGTCATGTATTTTCCTTATGTGTAAGGAAGACAAAAATTAATTGCAAATTCCTTTTAAAATTCTTCTAAAACATGTGTTTAAAGAGATCTAACTATTTCCAGTAGAAACATTGCATTACTTGTATGCATGGCCAATCTAATCAACTTGGACAAATGTGTAACACATAACTAGACCTGGGCAAATGGGTGGGGGCCCGCTGGGCGGCCCGACCCGACCCGGTTTAAATCTGGTCAGAGCCCGTTTAAGTAGTTACTGGACGGGCCATAAATGGGCCAACCCATTTACGATCTTAACTGGGTCGGTTACCGGGCCCCCATTAAGCCCACAAGAGGAAAAAAAAAAAAAAAAAAAAAGGCTTGGCTTTGTTTCTTCTACGGCTCTCACCCGCCATTTGGACTTCTCACCGCTCGAGATTGATTGGATCGATCAAAT
>BSSO01003848.1:0-15612 GCA_030267885.1 Mesembryanthemum crystallinum
CCAATTAGAATCTGCCATGTAAGCAAAGTGAAAAAATAGGAGGGAAAGAATAGAGGGAGAATTTTTCATTTAGGAGGGAAATTTGTAGCTATTAGGCGGTAAAAGTAAGACAGAAGAGTGAAAGCAATTCATGAATTTTTTTCTGTCCATTAAACTCAGATTAACAAGAGTCTTGTGAACTTCTCCGGTGAAACTCCGGCGACTCAAAAAATTAAAAACTTCTCCATCAATCTGGTGTTGTGTAGTCTCTCTACGAATTTCCTACGAGGCTAAGACGTGAATTCCAACGAGTCTCAAATTAAACTGTTGACAATCAGTGTAAAGGCAAGAATCGAAGGCAGCGACGGTGGTGATGTTGCAATAGTGGTGGTGCGGTATAGAAAAGAAAAAGGAAGAACTCGTAATTCGTTGATCCATAAAACTAATTCTCTGGTGATTATTTTCCTGTACAACAATAGACGATTACATCGACAACCTGTTGGCGGAAGATGAACAGATTATGGTAGTTTTCGAATCGATTCAGTTCGTAATGTATTTGTTTTATTTTTGCTTTTATTGGTAACAAAATAATGTTGAAAACGATACTGAATAGTTGTCATTTTTAAATATTCGTAACAAATTTGGTAGTTTAGTAACATTGTATACTGAGTAGTTATTTTTTTATTATTAGTAACAAATTTGTTAGTTTAGTAGCATTGTGTATGGAGTAGTTATTTTTAATATTAGTAACAAATTATTAAGTCTAGTATAATGAGATAAAAAGTCGGCCAAATTTCCACGAACAACGAAATAAATGACAAACTTGCCGAAGACTCACGGAATGCTGCTATAACGCGAAGATAATCAGATAGAAAGTCGCCGGAGCATAAAATCGATTTGAGAGAAAGTCGTCGGAGTATTTGACGGAGATAATACAAATAGTCACAATTGAAGATTTCATGTTTTTCCCTCCAATTTCTTTTGTCAGACCTAACCCATTTTGAAATTTGAAATGAAATGTTTGAATTTCAAACTTAATTAGTTTCAAAAATTTATTTTTCCTTTTTTTTTTCAATTAGCCTATAACAACCAATGAGAATTTGCCACCTCAAAAATGAAGTTATATATGGTTACACGGCGTGTATGGGTAGCATTGTCCTAACATATGAGATCTCGGGAAGGAGTGAAAAATATAGCAAGATTGGTCTCGATTGATTAACAAGGGAAGTATAAAATTGGGAAGGGGGACAGCCACGGACGAAGAGGGCAGGGTATATTATCAATGATGAGGGGAGAGAAGAAGACGATTATGAAAAGAGGATATGCTAAATGACAAATATTCATACGACTTGCAAATGATGTACTAGCACGAATATATGGGAGTTTGGAAGGGAGTTTGAGAGAGAGTTTGGAGGGTTTTATAGATAAAGAGGGGAGTTTAAGTGGACCTTGAAGACAGCCATAGTAGATTGGGAGCTTGAAGAAGCTTTCAAGCTCCCAATCTTTGAGGAGAGAGTAAAAATCCGAGAGGGGGGTGGGTTGGAGCTGCCTACACTTGTTGTACGTTTTTTTTTTTTTNGTTTAAATGTACAAATGCACTATGTGTACTTTTATGTTTTTGCATTTTAAAGGCTAAAAAAAGAAGAAATAACGTAAAACCGAATTGCTAGTTTTTAAATCCAAATGCTTGTTGTCCATGTTGTTGCATTTTTAAACTTTAAAGTAGATGAAGAAAACAACGTTTGATAATAAAAAAAACTATTCTCGAAATATTAATCGAAAATAATTTACCGTATTAATATTTTATTACGAAAATATCATATTCTGAATTTCACATTGAAAACAAACATGAAAAATATGTTGAGTTGATTGGTGGGGTTCATTTATCTACTTTCTATAGTATGGGTATTGGAGATGAGAGTTTGGATTGCGGAATGGAGTAAAGTGTGAGGTGACACTATGAATAATGGGAGTTTGAAGAGTTATGTGAGTTATGGATAAACGTGATCTAAGATATGAGTTGACAAAGTGGCAAGCATTCCATAAGTTACTTCCAAGAAAGCAGGGGTTTAAAGGGAGGGAGGTAGGGAATGGGGAGAGGAAGCAGGGGTTTAGAAGAAGAAGAAGAAGAAGAAAAGGAAGAAGAATTGGGGAGGGGGTGTTTGGGTTTTTTCACACAAAAAATTTGATCCACCCTTCCATAGAAAATAAACCTTAAGAAACTAAGTTCCAGTATAAATTACTTAATGCAATTATTATTCCACTGTCCCAAAATAAATGCTATGTATTATTCTATTTTGGTAATGAAAGTTATGTTTCTATATGTGCCTATGTGGCATATTTTTACAATAATTACCAATTTACCCTTACCAATACAACACTTTCTCTCTCTTTCACATGGGTACCAAATAACCTTCTCTCTTCAATCACCTTTACATAAAACAAGGGCACCAATGTTAATTTATCCATCCCATAAATTTTGTCACAAAAGTCAAACGTAACTTTCATTTTGGTAAGGATGGAGTATATATTCATAAAAATATTTACCACATTTTTAATTGGTCAACTCAATTGAGGGATACGATTAGATCACTTAAAATTGATAATTTAAGCCCTGTTTGACATGATTGTCAATTGCCAATTTTTAATTTATTTGGAAATTCAAAACTAGTTTTTAAAAAAGCCCTATTCGGGGTGGTTGCCAGTTGCTAGTTTTTGGTTTTGAAAAATTTTCAACTCTTTATAGAAATTGAATTTAAGGTTGAAATTTGTTGTACTTATAGTTGTCTGCTCAATTTTCAAAACTGACAATAGAAAATTGGAAACCAAAAAAAGTGATTTCCAAAATCTGGTTTCAAGTTTCCAAAAACTGAAAACTGGCAACTCACAACCACCCTAAACAGGCTAGGTTGTCAGTTTTGAAAACTAATAAGAGAACTACAAACACACAAAAATTTAGCTTTAAAGTAAATTTCTACAAAGATTTGAAAATTTTCAAAACCATAGCAACCACCCCGAGTAGAGCCTTAGATAAAAGTTTAAACAACCACCCTTTAAAGGTGAACATTGAAAAATCTCCAATGGCCATATACAAGTCTAGTAAACTTGAAGCCCTACCAATATAGGAAGTCCTCATACAGAGCTTGAATTTTTCGTTTGAGTTGTTGAAATCTTGAGGGCGGTCCATTTTTTCAAACGAGCGAGTACAATAAGAGCAATGCATTGAGAGCCAAGACCACACAGCAAACCAATCCAAAGACCCTGTGTCACGATCGGCTCACAAAATACATAACTTCGTCATCAGAAAATTACATTCTAGAATCAAAGATTTATAATAATAATAATAATAATAATAATAATAATAATAATAATAATAATAATAATAATAACTACTCCCAAAGATGAGATCGAGTGGTAAGTACAATACCTGGATGTAAAGTTTGAGCTTAAACGCAAGTAAAATAGCTATAGGCATGCCAATTCCGTATAACGTGCCTAGGTTTATGAACATGACGAATTGTTGCCAGCCACATCCTCTGCTCACTCCTAAATTTTCAAAAAAAAAATTCCGATGTAAAATTATAACATGAAGTTTTTAACCACCTAAAGTGAACCCTAGAGGAATTTCGCATATATATCAAATTTCTGACCTAATAGGATGCCTTGAATTGCATCAATAAATATTGAAAGACAAAGCAAAGGCGTCATTGAGGAAAATGCATTGATTATGTCGGTGTTGTCACTGAAAAGGCTTGCCCAAATATTACGTCCAAAGCCCAGAGCTAGAACAAGAGTTGAAGTAATGAAGACAATCGACTTCAAAGACACAATCATCGCATGCTTGGCTTGATTTGGTCTCATAGCTCCAATCTCATTCGACACCCTTGTGCTACATTTGACAAAATCTTACGTGAGTCTTTTTTTTTTTTTTTTTCCCAAATTAGATACAAGTGAGACAAGTAAAATAAAGGAAGGTAGTTTTTCTAAATATAACAATACCTTAATGCAGCACTCCAACTATAGCTAAAAGTGAAAGCAAAACCTCCTGTATTTATGCTGATATAAGAGTAGCAAAAGAATGTGAAATATTAATTCAAATACCAAGATATAAGAACACACCCAAAAAAAAAAAAAAAAAAAAAGCTCGAATCAAGTTTTAAACAACAC
Organism: Mesembryanthemum crystallinum; assembly: GCA_030267885.1. Taxonomy (NCBI): domain Eukaryota; kingdom Viridiplantae; phylum Streptophyta; class Magnoliopsida; order Caryophyllales; family Aizoaceae; genus Mesembryanthemum; species Mesembryanthemum crystallinum. The sequence continues at coordinate 4,147 of BSSO01003848.1, forward strand.
ATTTACTTACCACATTGCAATGACTGATGTACTTTGTTTCGAGTTTGGCATTAAGCCAGCCAACAATACCAGAAGCTCAAAGGCCAATACCTTTAAACTGAAAATAGGAGGGAATTAAAATTAAAAAAAAAAAAATAACATCAAGCAATTTAAAGGTAATTAGGGAAAAAAAAAAGAAATTTGGGCATAAATAATTCAAAGTTTAGGGTATCAAACATAATAATCCCTCCTATGCGTAAGTCGGGGGATCGATAATCCTAATTTTACAACGGTCCCAACATTGACTGAGTTTAACTCTGTTACCCCCTTCAAGACATTTTCACTTGATGATCTTTAAGTTTTTGATGAAAAAGTTTCAAAAAGTGTTAAAGGAGTAAAACTCCGATCCTTAGCACGGGGACTATTGTGGTGACACAAAATAACAGTTCAGATATTACTCCTAGATTAACGCATGGGAGGAATTTTTATTATTTGACACCCCAAATTTAGGATTATTTACCTCCAATTTTCTTGGAAAAAAAAGGAGAAGGGCACAAGAGAAAATAAGATGAAAATAAGATAAATAGAAACAGTGAGATGAGTACCATAACAAAGCAGAAGAAGGCAAGGCCAACTTTAAATTAGCAAAGACATATCGAAATGATTCCTTTGATAATCCCCTCCAAGTATGCTCTATTCTTTTGGCGCAACGCAAATAAACCATCAACATCATAGCCGATACCCAAAAGGTTATTGAAGCTGCCCAAGGCGCTCCTCTGTAACCAAGGGTAGTGAAATGAACTAACACATAAACAAATCCAATATGAACAACCAACGGTGCCAACGAGCAGGTGACTAAGGGCCAAACCACGGATTGGGTTTCGAGGAACCTCGAGATGTTTTGGATGATGCCATATGCAAATAAACTCGGAATGAGACATCGTAAGTATATAGCAGCTTCTTTGGAGATATCAGGACTTTGGTGAAACAAAATAAGAATGGGTTCAGTGTACCACCATATTATGGATAAGAGAATTGAAAAAGAGATTGAGATTATACAGGATGCCTGTAGATAAATCCCTAACAATTTGTAAGATTTTGCACCAAATTCTTGACCACATAATGTTTCCAATGCACCACTCAGACCGCCCTACAAGCATAAAGATTAATTAAGGACGATATTAATGGTCACATTTGGTGTCACATGAGTAAAAGATGTTACTTGTTTCATATAAACTCAAAACTCAAATTGTTGATGCGGAGACAAATACTTATGAGTGCAAAGTACTGCACACGATAACTTTCTTAACGCATAAAAGAAATCCTAACATAATCTCTTACTATATGAATCGTGGGGAAATTACACGAATATTCCCAATCCTCTACTTTGTTAAACATAGAATTAGTTTTAATTAAATCCAATGAGTTGCACAATTTCATGTTAATATACTCGTGTGGCAATCATTCTGCGATTTCATGTCAATCAGCATCCAATTTTAAAACGAACTAACATTAAGCTCTGTTCACCAATTCTAACTCTTATCGCAAATTACAATCTTTTTTTTACCATATATGATGAATTTCTAATGGAGATCAGAGTGATTATATAAAAGGATTAGGAAGCAGGGGAGGAAGAGATTGAGACAGAGCAGTAACGGACCAAGAAAGCATAACCGGTGAAACCAGCCCAAGACTGGGCGAGGGTGGAAGCAGCGAGCTGCAGCGGACCGAGGTGACCGGCGAACATGACCGACACCATTAGAATGAGAGCGTACCCGAAATTTGTCAGCACCATCGGCAACGCCAACATCAATTGCTTCTTCGCCTCTTCCACATCGTTTCTCCACCAGTACCGCCGCCTCTCTTTTTCACCTAAGTCCGCCGATTGCGGTGGCGCCGCCGGAGAAGAAGCCATTTCTACTGCTGTCACCGCACGGTCCTCAGCGCTAGGATTCATCTTGAGTAGTGAGTACGTCAGGAGAAATTTGTGGGATGAAGTACAAGTACGGTATACACTGCAGCAGCGCATGCATGCCAAATACTTGCCTTTTGTTAGAAGTATTACGTTGCGAGAATTTTATGGGATTTCTTTTTTAAAATTCGTGATTTTTTTCAAAAATAGGTTTGGACTTATTAGACATTTGAAACTAGTAATAAATTGCATGTTATCTTATTTGATATGAAATCCATTTGGATTATTAGAAATATTTAAGACATTTGCAACCAACCTTTTTTCGATGGAACTAGAATTTGCGTTGGGGGTTTGGCTTTATATATTTTTTTTTCCCATCACGAAAGCAACTTCTTTTTTGCTTTATTGTACGTGGTTTATAGAGAAATACATAAATAGAAAGGATATTTTATCAATTGATTATGGAATAAAAACCTCTTCTTCTATCCGGAAAAAAAAAAATAAATAAATAAAAAATTAACAATTGGGTCCATCACAGCGAGTATTCATGACATTAAGGAGGTTACAAACCAAAACCGACAACGGATGGAGTAACTCGTCTAGTTATAAACATCTCAACGCTATCTCATTTTATCAATGTAAGACTTAACATCCCACCGCATGCAAAGACACATCTTAGGATGAAGCGTGTACAAATCAAGGTCTATTAGGATGTTACACGCACTTCGGCTTAACATGGGTACCCCACCATAAATAAATGTCATTTTTGGGCTTTACAACATGTGGGCCAACAAAGGTCACAGATTAAATCCTGCTCTAATATCATATTAAGGCTATGTTCTCTTCATGTTATTTTTGTTGATCATGATATTTATTGTTGATTGTTAATTTTTGTTGATTCTACTTTTTTTGTTGATTTTCGTTTATTTTTGTTGATTGATTCTTTAGATTGGGTAGACAACGACTTTGCTGATTTTTGTTAGTTTTTGTTGATTTTTACTGATTATTTTTGCTGATTTACTAAATCAACAAAAATAAGTTTGAGGAGAACAGAGCCTAAGTTTCAGCAATTGGGCCCATCACGGAGAGTGTTTATGATATCAAAAAGATTGAAACGCAAAAACAATTGGTAATGGATGGAGTAACTCCTACATATCAGATTAGCTTTATGTTTATTTGCTCTAATGGCATAGCAATTGGGAAACGAACTCTCACAGTGTACTCCGTTGTAGTATGGTTTTCATAAATATTATGACAATCTAATGATATAAAGGAATGTTTATCAATTTTTTCATGTACTATATTATAGAAGTTCACACAAAATCACATTTAAGCTATTGATGCATTGACAAAAATATTATTTAAGGTTCCTAGGGAAGTTTTTAATTTGTTGAAAAGATTCCCAGATAAGGAATTAATTAAATCATACAATCACATAATACTAGTAGTAATAATTAATTCAAATCATAGAAGTTTTGGCTGTCCCCCATTATGTAATATTAATTCCTAAATCCCAATCATTCGTCATAATACCATGCATGTAGAAAAAGAAAGGGGGCCTTCCGTTCTTTTTAGCAGAAAGCAAGGCTACGGAATTTTTGTGTATATGTTTTTCTTACTTGCTTTTTGGTCACTCGAAAGGTTCCTTTCTTTCATGCACACGGCAGCAGCTAATTCTTTTCCCCTTTGAAAAATTAGCAACCCCTCAACTTTATTTACATCAAAAAAAAAAAAAAAAAGTGAAGATAATATTGGACATATAACTATAAATTATTATTTCAAAAACGCGACATATCTTTCGATGACGTTGTAAACTACCACTACGAATACTATTTTTGTAGGATAAAGGGAGTAATTTGTTGGTATATGATTTTGTCAGCTGGCTACTCTATGATGAAACGCGTCCGAAAGTACCACCCAAAATTAAAGTCCAAAAGCAGGAATAAAATGGCGCTTTCATCTTTACCTAAAGTTCAAAACACTTGGTTATCATCACCGGAAAAGAAGAATCTAATGCCCCACACACCATACTGCTTTCATAGTTTAAAAATGAAGTCGTACACAGAGCCACAAAACAATAGAAGTTTGCAGCCTTGTTCTCTAGATTTCCTCCTTGTTTCTTCTTGAGAGTTTAGAGGCTTGCAAATTTAAACAACAACCCATCAAAAATGACAAATGTAAGTATTCATCTTTTTGTATATGAATTATGAACTCTTTGTTTTTTTTTTCTCCCTCCTTTCATGTTATAATTTGATGTTGATCACGACGTGAATTTTCGAACGAACAGGTGGTCGAGTTGAAGGTGGGATTGCATTGTGACGAATGCATCAAGAAAATCTTGAAAGCCATAAAAAAGATCCAAGGTCAGAATACATTGACATTTAAGTAACAAAGATATGCTGATTATCTATTATTATGATCTTGAGTTACATATTTCACTGATTTTTTCTCTTTTTTTTCTTTTTCTTTGAAATCGCGGTAGATATTGAAACCTACGACATTGATACGCAGCTGAACAAAGTGACAGTAACAGGGAATGTAACAGAGGAGGAGGTGATGAGAGTGATTCACAAAATTGGAAAGACAGCTATTACTTGGGATAACCGCGAAGCAACAACAAACACGGGAGCTGGATATATGTGATTTATTTGTAGGTATTTCAGTATAATTGAATCTTTAATGCTACTGCTCATAGCATATTAGAGACCACCTATATGTAGTATATATGTCGTTTTATGATCTAGTATAATTCATCTTCAGTTTATCTTATAAGGAGGATGCACAAATTTTTGATATACGCTGTTTTCTCTTGCTCTGTAGCTTATGATATCATAGAGTACCATAATTTTCAACAGAATTGACAAACTGTATGCCACTTAAGTGTTTAAGATGGATCAAATATTCGTCCTCTCCAATCTAAACCCACATCAACATAAATCTCTTTCATTAGATTGATGGTTAAATTCGCTTGACTTGTTTTGGTGATGACGAGTTGTGAAACTGAAATCTGTTGATCTGAATTTGCAATCTCCTAGTTTGTTCTTAACTTGGATAAAGAGGAAATAGAAAGCAGAACTAGTAGGAAATGGATCCTTTTCATTTCACTACCTTTTGTAATTAAGTAATCACATTCTTTAAATGCTTATCACATGATCAAATTCTAGTTTCAATCTTAATTACTAGATGCAGGGCAAACAAATAAAGCTACAATACATAGTTGCATGAAACAATAAAACGAATAGCAACCAAATAGAGTAGTAAGTTTAAATTGTAATCATCTAAATACTAGTTCATCAAATCCTCAAAGATGCAAAACTGGGCTTTCATCATCGCTTTAGGGAGCAGAAGAGAGCCGAAGGGCTAAGATAGGTCTACAGAGCCAACAGTTTGTTCCTCCAAGATCTTACCTTTCATCTCTATTTAATCTGAAAGTTGTCAAACAAGTCCAATATTTGCTGGTAAAAGAAATTTCATTGGCAATCATACTAGAAAGCGGTGAACACTGCTATAAGTGTTTAATACGATATGAACTTCCAAATGCAATAGACATAGTAACTAGTCATGACCTAGTGACATGAACATAATATGTGCATTTTCACAAAATTTAGTAACCCTGCCTTCTCCAAGCAGTAAGCAGAGACTTGGAGCAAACCCCTTGACCAAGAAAGATTTTATCCCCGAAAAAACAAAATTACTCTTCAGTCTTTAATCCAACACGATAACCACATCATTAGTTTGAGTAGATGGTGCATTTGCAGTTGGCCTTGAACCAGATCCCCTTTTGACTATCCCGCCTGTTCTTGTACTCTGAGCTGCTGCTCTCTTGTTAGGAGCTGAGCTCAAGGGTTGAGAGGAGCTTCGTTTGCTATTGCTAGCTCGAGATTTGGAAGTATTGACTTGAGTAATCCACTCACCAGCTGTGGCAGGTGAGATGGCATACCTTCCAGTGGCAATTGGCTTTGTAAATATTGTGCAAAGATCATCATAGAGTGGGCAGCCATACTTCCTATATGGTGCAGCTTCAGGATGCACCTGCATGAGAACCATCACTTGAACTCACCGTCAAACAATACTATTAGTCTCAATTTAATTACTCCCACCATTACACAATACAGGGCTTGTTTACTTCTGCAAGGTCAAGGCCCAATTTTGGCTGTTTAATACTAGTACTTATTAATATCTTTGCAAAAAACTTTAGTATAAAATTATAGCCTTATGCAAGTGTTTCTAAAGATGGATCTAGTGATAGCATTTTATTGTTGTAGTATCTATTTTCAAATATATTATTGGTCAAAGTTGACGTATTCGACTTATTGTAAAAGGGAGTACTTAGGTCATGTTTGTTGTCCTTAGCTTGAGTCACTTTTTGTGTCAATATATCTTCATTCCTCCTAAAGGCACTGAGAAATATGGGTATGATTAGGTTAGAATCATGTTTGATATTTCATCTTAAATGCTAGTTGCATTCAATCAGGTATTGGATTAGATTAAGAATCACTGCTAGCAGCATATGAATGCTTGAAAGAAGTTGGCAAAGTTGGTGCATACCTCAACGTATTCCTTCCACATGTCATCATCCATAGTTACCATTTTTCGACGATAGTCCCATCCAAGGCCAGGGTGTTTGTAAAGTGGTTTCACAATACGATATCGTTTCCTCAATACAGCTAGGTGCTTCTTTAGCTCCTTCTTGTCCCAATTCAAACCAGTTTCTTTCTTAAATTCTTCAGTGACATGGTCCCAAATTTTCTCAGAGAATCCGGTTGCACAGACATCAAAATGTTCTTTCATTTCTTCAAGTAGCAGTTCCACAAATGCCTTCTCTAGCCGTGGTGGCCAGTTTGGTCTTGACCAGACATCCTCTGGGTTGTCTTGATGAGTTTGATTGCTCCCCTGTCAATATTCAGGGGACGGTAAGCAGAGAAAAATACAGAAGTAACAAAATGCTTACACATTTATTGCTCAATTTCGGCAATCTAAATGCACAATGACAGGAACATCAAACAAAAATCGAAGGCTACCTTATGTGGGGGCTATTAAAGCGCTCTGAAGTCTGAATCATTTGCTAACCTACAGAACTGTTAAGTTTGTATGGTTCGAAGATTAGGACTCTAACAGAAAGATAGCAGAAAGGGTACAGCCAGAGGCTATCAATGTGACAGCATTATTAACTACTAACTACTGTATTAAGCGTCACAGTCCATAGCAGGTAAATAGTCTATAAGATGCATATCCTGATTCGTGAAGCACCTTGCACGACTACGATATCAAGATAGATAAGGTTTTCTTTCATCAAATGAAACACGGCTGAGTCAAATATGTCGGCAATATCACAAAACCAATGTCATCAAATGCATCTATATTGCAAGTCAGGTAACGTAAAAANAAAAAAAAAAAAAAAAAAAACCACACCAAATGCATCTGTGTTAAATATGTCAGCAATATCACAAAACCAATGTCAAATGCATCTATAGAATGATGAGATCAGACAAATATCATACATCTAAATGTGGAAGCAATTGCAGATAGAACCACTAATTATCAGTCAAAAAACAGAAGCTAAAGTCTTCCTTATCACTAACAAGAGCAGATAATGTTACGAGAATTGAGTGACTACAACATGCAATTGCAGAAGCAATAATAATAATCTATAGCTAAGATGATGAAGATTGAAGAAGAACTAACCCCGATTGAAGCGTTGGCTGCATCATCAGACGATGTTTTTCGCCTAGGCATCTCTACTTCTAGAAGGAAATTCTTCAGATTTCCAGTTTTCTCTCGCTCTCGCACGCACGAACTAATTCGCAGGCAATCAGACAATTTGTATGTGCGCACTCAGCCATGTACAGAAAAATTCAAATTTTCAAAAAAAGCGCTTAAAACACTAGAGAATTGGCTTCCCTCCACTTTTTTTTTTTTTTTTTTTTTTTTCGCTCTTGGGATCATTTTCATTTCTTCCCCTTTCCCTCCGGCATTGAACCAGGACTAGGGACCAGGGTCCGTTCTTCAAGTTGTTTCAACTAGACCCTTACATGCATGGGCTGTTCAGATCACTTTCAGTTCGGGCCTATTTGGATTGAGTTGTATTCGGTTCATGAAATATTCGGTAGGGTTAGGGGTTCAATGGGGTTAATTCAATTTGAATTAAATTTGGGTTTGTTGTCAAATTTTATCTGGAACTTTCTTATATCAATGTAAGCGTAAAAAAATCTTGGGTCGATTCATATCTTGGATCAATTTCCATTCAAGTCATCTTATTTTTGGATTGGTTCGGGTAATCAGTCAATCGAGAGTCCAAACCAATTTACCAGGTATACACTTTACAATCCATTTTAATTCCTTCTGTTCCATTAGTTTTTTAATTATTTGATCGTAATAATATTAATATTTCAATTTACTTTAATCCAATACATTCAGTTCATTTTAATTCAGTCATATAATTTAAGTTGGCCAAGTAAGTTAAAAAGAACAAATGAACAAATCGCATTCTACTACCACTTTCAATTTTGTGATTTACCTCTTGATGGTCACCATAAGTTTAAGCCATCAACCTAGGTTCACATAATGAGGATCTAAATAAGATATAGGTATGCAAGTGCATGTCTTTTTAATATCGAAGCCTCATTAGTGGTTGGCAATCACTGTAATGTAGGAAAAATCACTATAATGTGATGATCTTGATCGTTGACAATGATTAAGCTGATTTGTACCTAATTGATTAAAGTTACTTGCACATATTAAGTCATGACCAATTTTTTTCCTGATTATTATTAGTCATGACCAATGAAAGATAAAATTAAAATACATAAGTTATGACCAAATAAGAGTGTGTTATTTTCTTTTAATATATGTTAGTTTCCTCACATTTAGTTAACTTTAAAAAGATAGAGTAAAGAATAAGGGTGTGTTTATTTCAGTTAATTTTAGTTCCGTTAATTCAGTTTAATTTAGTTTTGCAACTTATTTTTATATCTCACATATGACTATTTAGTTCAGTTCAATTAGTTTCAGTGAAATCTTGCATATAATAGGCGTATAGTATACATCATGTGACTTTCAATAAGAAAATAGATAAATTTTCTTAAGAATTTAGGTAACTCTTAATAACAATGTGGGTTTTATTTCAAGAAGCATGGGTAAGTACTATCATTCNGTGTAAAGTGTATATAATACATCAAGTTCAACAAATTTTTGCGAAAATAAACATTAACATAAGCACTAGACGCATCCATTAATTAATTTTTAGGTAGGCCGCTGGGTCTTCACATGTAAATTAAAGAGTTTTTCATTTTGCTGAGCTTAATTTCTCATATATCTCCATTAACTAGACAAGTTAAACAAGAAAGGAAAATGGTTTAGTTCCTCTAATGGAGCATCCAATGATGCATCTCTATGAGTATTGGATTTTGCTCGTGAAAATATACTCAAAATTGCTCCAAAGTGGGACACATAACTATTTTCCAATTGAATATGAGCAAAGCAATTAGGGCTTGTTATTTTTGACTGAAACTGACTGAATTTAACTGAATCGAACTGAAACTTAACCAAAACATGATATCATCATCATCATCATTATTATTATAAATATTATAGTGAGAAATAGAATGATGGATAAGTAAGCGCATACTCATTAAAATTATGATTGTAGTTCTTTGATTATGGGGGTGTTTGGCAAATGGATGGTAATATTGGCTGATAGCTGTTGGTTGTTGGTTGATAGCTGTTGGTTGTTGGCTGTTGGCTGGTGGTTGTTGGCTGGTTGGATTAGCTGGTTTGACCAGCTGTTAACATTGGTTGTTAGCCAAACAGTTGTTTGGTTAAATCATCTGTTCATGCTCGCTGGTAACATGTAAAATGATCTAAATGGACATGAGCATAAATTATTAATATTTTATGAGATGCAAATTAAAGTAGCATAATAATAATAATGATGATGATGATGATGATGATGATGATGATGATGATAAATTGTGTTTAACCATCTTTAATAATAGTGTATTTAAAAAGACCCACTTTTGTTATAAATTTTTTAAAATAAGCACCTTAAATGTTACAATTCATTGTTTATAACCACCTGTTGCCGGAATCTATGAGGAAAAAATATTTTTTCTTCCCGTTTTGCCCTTATCTAATTTGTTTAAAATTTGATTTAAAATAATAAAAAAAAAATCAACACACTTTTTCATTTCCCCCCTCCCCATCACCGGCCTCAACCTAGCAGATTGAAAGAGTGTTTGATTTTTTAATTTTTTATTTAAATTAATTGGGAAACAAATTAGGTAAGGGCAAAATGGGAAGAAAAAAATGTCCAGGTGGCTATATTTTATGAAATGTAACACTTAAGGTGGTTATTTCAAAAAGTTATATTTTTTTAAAACACCCTATTATTAAAGGTGATTAAACCCAATTTTTTCTAATAATAATAATTATTGTTATTAATGCTACCTTGCTCTGTCTCTCTCCTCATGTCATTAGAAATAACGGCTAGTCGGCTACTGGTGAAATAGGGGTGGGTGATTGGGTCGTTTGGTTTAATTGGAACAATGGCATATTACGTAATTTATTCAAGAGATTGGGCAATGTAGTCATTTAAGGAAACCTAAAAGCCAACGGTCATTATGAAAAGCCACAAATGTTGGTTGGTGAAAATTTGGCTTGTGGAGGCCAAAAGCTAATCCCATAAGCCAATTTACCAAACACCAATTTTGGATGGTGGACCAGTCAAACAGCCAAAATCTCCAAAAGCCACTCCAAAAGTTAGTTACCATACACCCCTATGTAATTTATACACTTTTACAACTTTTACAACAACAACAACAACAATAATCTTGACATTAAATTAACTTAATTTTTTGTGACTCAATTGAACTTATTGCGACTGAAGTAAATTGAAACTGATCAAAATAAGTTGAAATGAACATACCCTTGTCTATATCGAGATAGAAGTTTCAATTAACTTCAAACAAAAATTATGATCTCGACTTGTATAATTATTGATGGGAATATACTCACAAAGTCACAACACATTATGATTGTTCTAATTTTATCTTCAAAGTTTTGAGACTTCTTTTAGGTTGTGTTTATCTTACCTTATTAAATTTCATTTTAGGTCTTTCGGTTTGATTCAGTTCAGTTTAAGTTGTTGAATTCAATTTATTCATTTCAGTTTAAATTGTTGATTTCAATTTATTTAGTTTAGACCATTATGTGGGAGTGTTAAACGTTCACACTCAGTGTGAATTATTATCTAACTATACACTCCAACCATATTCAATAGGTGGCAAGAAGAGAAGGCATTCTTATTTGAGCTTCAGAATTACTTCATTTATTACTCAATTATCATTAATTAGGTTCACACTTGTATTTTATTTAGTTCCAAAAGTAACCCTCATACGTCACACCCAACGTCTCACCTTCCACCTCTCCTCTACTCTCTCTCAAGTCTCACCCATCATCCAAGTGAAGAAGCTCTGCAAATTTCAAATCTCTCTCTAAAACATCAACCCCTTTAACTCTCTCTTTCTATGCAATCCTTCTATTTACTCATTCTTTAGTGGGGCAATGTCCAATACCAT
>BSSO01003849.1:0-15610 GCA_030267885.1 Mesembryanthemum crystallinum
TTTACAGCTACAAAATTCAAGACAACAAAAGAAGACTGTTGCCTTATACAACCAAAGCTAACAGTTACTAAATTGTTGCAATTTTATGTGTTGCCTATTCCCACTTTTGTTGTAGTGATTAGCTTTCAAAAAACCATAAAACCCCATTACTTTCCTACAATACCCTTCACTAACTCATAAATACAATAAATAATATACTCTCTCTCTCTCTCTCCATTTACAAGGGCAAATCAAAGTCTAAACACACTCTCCTAAAATCTTGTATCATTTCACTTTATGAAAGCTATTTTTGGGACGGAGGTAGTAATAATTAATTCTGTCGTTTTAGTTGATTGGCTTATTATTTGAGAGGTTTAAAAAGAATAGGGTTTTAAAATTGGACGAACATCATATCGGGTTTGAACCATTTTAAAAAGAGGTTTGGTGTGATATTTTTTTGGGGGGTACACGGGTTTTACATAATATTACTTTTGGTACACACCTGATATTTTAGGAAAAATTCAACTATAGATATATGTGTTTTGGTGTAATTACTTTGGTATCTAAGTTTTACATCTTCTAACTTTCTTTTTTTTTGGTGCGAAGGAGGGCAAAGCCCTAATTTTATTCATTTCTTAAAATCATACGAGGATGTCTCGTCCCTACAAGATCATCAACCAAAACACTAGCAAGCTCAGGGGGAGGGGATTCATAGATATTACAATTGATGGGAGAATTAAAACTAGCATTAGCAAGCCAATGCGCAACATTGTCGGCCTCTCTATAAACGTGGCGGACCCGAACTTCCCAACTTGGGTCAACAAAAAGCTCTTGCATTGAAGAATGATAAAATAATTAGGAATGCAAGGCAATGGGTCATTAGTGAGAGCTTGCAGGGATATCATAGAGTCTACCTCTAGTACTAGCAAAGAGACGTTTCGGTCTTTGGCTATAAGCAGACCTCTTAGTGCAGCCAAGAGTTCTACTCTTGTGGAAGAGCAGGTTCCATACTTCTTGGTCAAGGCACAGATGAACCCCCCAGTGTCCGAGCGTAGAACTCCACCCCCTCTAGCAAGGCCAGAGATCCCTTTTGCGGCTCCATCTGTGTAACTTTGATACCTTATATTTTATAAAACATTTCACCTTAGGTATACTTAGAACTGGCCCAATGGACAGCACGGCCCGAGCACGAATTTGGCACGGGGACGACACAAGCCCACTTCAGGTATGGTGCAGTACATGGCATGATGTGGTGAACTGTAGGCCGTGAAGGGCCACAATTTTAGGAAAACCATAGTGTGCCTAGGCATCATAGTCATGCACGACATGAAAAAAAAAATAATATAATAAATTTTGAAAATTTACATGGTCACGACACGAGGGACCATAGGTCATGCATGGTCGCCCTGGAGAAGAAGCGGCACGGCAAGACACGAAGCCCATTAATTGGTTGGGTTGTGGGCCGGGCCCCAAAGTTTCAAGTATGTCGAAGCATCACGTGGGTCGGCCCTATGGCCCATACCACCCCTAGGTATAAGCCAAAGCGATTTCAAAGCTTTAATTTTAAGGTTGTTGTTTTGTTTATTTTATTATGGATTTGAATTATTTGTAATAATTCCATCAAATTCTTTTAAATATTTTAGTTTAGATCTCATATGTATCATAATAATGTGTGTGTTGCAGGTTATAGTCTAGGTGTATTTTATTTTTGCTTATGGTTTATTTAGGTTGATTTTTTGGTTTCATTGCCTTTAGTTTTGCCAAAACATGCAATTGGATTAAAACATGTGCAAAGTGGTCGCTGCAAAATAGTGATTTGTTCAAATCGCTTACTTAATTAGGTATTTAAACAAATTAATTAGCTATTTTTGTGTGTGAATCATATTTATTTAATGGAAAAATTGCACTTTGGTTACCTGAGGTTTGGCATAATACTTTTTTAGTGACCTGTATTTTTCATAATATCACTTTGGTGGCCTGAGATTAAGGAAACTGTTACACTTAAGTTTCCTCCGTTAACTCTGTTAACTTCTCTATCAAATAAGCTGACGTGTCATTATAATTTTGAAAAGGATAATTACAGAAGCTGTAGAAAGACAAGGATGCCCTCACTTAAATGAGAGCTTGAAATTAAAACAAGTGGATGGCTAGGATTGCATCAAACTCAATCCAAGGGCCTTCACATGACACTTAACGTTCAAAGATCTAAGGGCTGTGATGCTCTCTGATCAAGATCAAACGGCCCAAATTGAAAGGGGGAAAACGGCTAGTTTCCTCCCCCTACTCTATAAAGCAGGTCTCTGCCTTAACTTCCTTTAAGCTGCCACCAGTATATCTTGTTCCAGCCCCCATTTAATCCTTTCCATTCCAGTTGCAGGCAACAATTTTCTCCCTTCAAACCAAAATTCCATCCACATAGAGGGCATTCAAAAACCCAAGAAAAAAAATGGAGAGGCAGACATTGAAGCTGATAATGCAAAAGCTGAAGTTCAGGAACAAGACATGCCCAACATGTGATATAAAGACAGAATTGAGAATTTCTGAATCAGCAAATAACTCATACAAGTTGTACTACAAGTGTAGGAGTTGTGTGTTTTTTACTTGGTGGAATTTATTTGAAAATGAAGGGGATGTGCTACATATTTTACAAGCAACTGAAGGTGTTCCAATAGTGAGGAACAATGTTGATTATGATGATGATGATGTGAGGGCAGATTTAAAGGAGATGCAAGCTAAGATTAGGATGCTAATGAAGATGTTTATTGTGTTGATTGTAATCATAATTGTGAAGAGTATGTAATGTGTGTGTGTGGGATGCAGGGTGGGCTATGTAATGCAAGAATGATAGTAATGCTATGTAATGCAACTATGATATGTAATGCTACATATTTGATTAATGAAAGTGCACAAGTTTTTCCATTGCTATTTGCTACCAAAAAGAGGCACATAATAGACTGACTCAAGCTATACAAAATGAGGCACCCCATGGCTTGAGTCAGTGAAACATGTACATATATCCCCATCAATTCCTAATTTTGTTTGCTATGTAATGCATGATAATGACAGTGTAACTGTCCAAAAAGTGGTCCTAACATGCACATATGTCCAAAAATGAACATCTAAATAGCAACTGTCCAACAAAATAAGCTATGAATAGCTTTGATCAACTCTGAGTTAAACAACCTGGATCTTGGGAAGAGGATGGAACATCAGCAACTGCCTTGGGGGTCTTCTTGGGTCTTCCCATCTTCTTTTTTGGGCCTTCAGTTGCTGCTCTTTTCTTCCCCTTCTCTCTCACTTCTCCACCCATGCAACCTCTTTTGTTATGCCCTTGTTTGCCACATTTTGAGCATGTGATGACTGCTGACCTCTTGAACCTAGGACCCTCATCCTTTTCCCTTCTTCTTTGCACTCTTGGTCTTCCAGCCCTTCTCACCAATTCTGGTGGATCAAGTGTAGGGCTATCATCAGCAGGCCACATGGAGGGGTTAGGTATTGGATGGATAACCCCACCCCATGCCTTGGTGTAGGTATCTTTTATGAAGAGCTGTGCACATATTCCT
Organism: Mesembryanthemum crystallinum; assembly: GCA_030267885.1. Lineage (NCBI taxonomy): Eukaryota > Viridiplantae > Streptophyta > Magnoliopsida > Caryophyllales > Aizoaceae > Mesembryanthemum > Mesembryanthemum crystallinum. The sequence continues at coordinate 3,543 of BSSO01003849.1, forward strand.
CTATATTCCCCCTCATGTGCCTTATAGCACTTGCTCCATGTTTGCATGGAACTCCCATGTTTTGCCAAGCTTGGCAATCACATGTTCTGCTCCTCACATCCACACTGAACCAGGTTAGTCCATCCTTCACTTCATATAGCCCATTACCAGCTACTGTGGGCATACAATAGAATCCATCATGCCATGCCCAATCACACATCTTCTTCACCCTTGGACAGAGTGTGGATGTCCACTTCCTCACCCTCATCTGTTTCTTGTTCATTTTTTTCATGAACATCCTCCTCAGACCCTCCAACATAGCCAACATTGGTTTCTCCCTCAACTCACAAATTTTCCCATTAAGACATTCAGTAAAGTTGTTGGTCACTTCAACAACCTTCACTGACTTGTCAAACTTGTGTCTAGCCCATAACTCAAGGGGTACAGACATCAAGTATTGGTATGCCTCTTTGCTGACCTCCTTAATGTGTTCCATAGCTTTGGTGAACACAAACTCATTTTGAGCCTTGGAGGCTGTCCAAAAATGAGTCTTCAATAGCTCTCCACCCCCAAATTCAGCTTTCAGGTTGGCATAGAGATGCCTAGCACAAATCCTCCTTTGTACCTCTGGCAATTGCTCATCCAATGCTGGGTCAATACCCTAAAATGACATAAACACAGCCCCAAAAAGAAAATAAAGCAAATGAATGTTAGCAGACTGAAATAGAAAAAGAGCTAAATATATTCACAAACAGAAGAAGAAAAGGAAAAGAAAAGCAAAAGAATCAGAAAAAGAATCAGAAACAGAAAATGAGGATACTAACCTTTTGTCTATCACTCATGATCACCCAATTGCACCTCACTTCCCTCTCAGCAAGTCTCTTTAGATGGTAGAAGAAGAATGCCCAGTTTTCTTTGTTTTCCTTGTCAACTACTGCATATGCCAGTGGGTAAATGCCATTGTCACCATCTAATGCTGTGGCAGTGAGGAGAGTACCACCATAATATCCTTTCAAATGAGCCCCATCAATTCCTATAAGTGGCCTACACCCATTTAGAAACCCAGTTTTCATAGCTTCAAATGAGATAAATATCTTCTTGAACATTGGGTTAATGGTAGGTGATTCAGGCCTACTCCAAACAATGTTTGTTACAGATCCTGGGGCCCTCTCCATTATCAACTTCAAGTAGGTACCCAACCTTGCATAACTTTCCCTGTGGCTGCCCTCAATAGAAACCTTGAGTTTTGCCCTAGCCCTGTATAACTGACACTTCTCAACAACTATACCATACCTGATGTTAATTATCTCCTTCATTGCACTGACCTTTAGGTCAGGGTTGGCTTTGAAGTCATCAGCCAACACATGAGCAAACCATGGAGCATTTGCAGTAGGGTTCCTATCTAATCTGGTGCAAGTGTGGGTAGGGTTTAGTGTTTTAATTTGCCAAGTGATGCCATCTGCTAGTCTAGATGCATACACTCTCCATGGACAAGGATCAACTTTTGCCCTCTGTTTCTTTTGTACCCCATCAGGCCCCATTTCATCTTCTTCTGGTTGTTCTTTGCAAGTAGCCCAAAACTTCAAACTTGTGCTTCTCTCTTTGCATAAAGCAAAACCTTCTTGGATTGCAAAATTTTTTAGAACATCCAAAAAGATTTGCTTGTTAGGAAACATCATGTGTTGGGCTAGGGAATATTGACCATCCCCTTGCATATTGTACCACTCCCCATTTTTCAGCCACTTGGGAGTGTCATCCTCCATATCTGAATCAATGCCACACACCCCATCATCAGCCTACACCTCCTCAGAATTATCAGACTCTACTCCCTCTTCATTTTCATCCACCAAAGACACATCACTATCAGAAATTAGTGGCTCTTCCTCATTGTTAGGAACCCACTCTTCATCCTCAGAGTTTGATGACAAATCATCTTGTGAGGCCATTATGTTCTCCCTATTGAATAGCCTCCTTCTTGGTTGAGTAGTAGGTTCACTTGACAACCTAGAAGACCTCCTAGGTGTAAGGTTTGATGGCTGTTGAAGAGGTGCACTTGAAAGCCTAGTAGATCTTCTTGGGGTCAGCTTCTTTTTTTCTGTGGTTAGGGAAACATTAGCAGTGGTAGGCTCTTCAAAGCCATGGACTGAGTGCACATGGGTAGGGAAGTGCTGCACAGGGGCAGTGGTAGACTGCATAGGGGCAGGGGCAGGCTGAACATTGGCTTGCTTCACAGGGGTCTTCTTCTTTGTTGCTATATGTTTCAACCTTCTCTCTTTATGTCTCACAGGGGCAGGCTTTACAGGGGCAACCTCACTTTGTTGAGTAGGACAAGTTAGCATAGGCAATGGATCTTCCACTTCCAAAGGCTCCTCTAATGTGAAATCCTCAGGTTCCCTATCCTCAGGGTCCCTAAAATCAGACATATCATCTGCCTCATACTCATACTCATCCTCATCTACTATAAAACAATCAGAATCCTCTTGAAACTCCTCATATACTTGTGGTTTAGGTGGTTGAGCAGCTTGTTCTTCCCTCTCTTTCTTTTTTTTCATTGCTTCATCATACACAAGCCTAAAGTCCTTCACCAGCACAGAGGGTTCATCATTCTCTGAGATGTAAATGTCTATATCCTCCCCACTCTCATATTGATCAAACATCACAAACAAAGCCTTATCCCCATCCAATTCAACCAAGTCCCCACTATATCTATCCCTAAAACTGAAACTGGGGTAGTCAGGTATAATAACCCCTTGTAGAGGACCTTTAATCCATGTATCAATATACAAATCCACCATACTGTACTTATCTTCATTCACATCTATTAAGTCAAATAGATGTTCTTTGTAATGCAACACAAAGTTAAAAAACTGCAAAACAAAACAGAGGCATATGTTTAAACCCTAAAAAGTTCACACAAAACCCTAATTTTTAGACTAAAATATGGAAATAAACACTTTACATACAATCCTTCCCCACAAATCAGTACAATAAACAATATCACCATGCCCCCAATTTTAGCATACTTAAGCAATTAAATATCCCACAAACAACAAAAACAAAAATCATACCCACTAACCCCTATATTTTAAGCATTGCACAGATAACAACCCTATCCATTCAAGATAAACCACATGCATTACCAAAACAAACAATTAACAACCCCACTAATCAAATATAATACTCATTTCACTTAAACCCATGAATGAACTAACCCTAAATTCATCAAAAATCGTACCTTGCAAGCCATGGACCTTCAGTAAGCTTTGAAAACTTGATTTTGTAGTTCGATTTTCCTTTCCAAACACCAGATTGCACTTCCTTCAAGCTTTTTTGCAGTTTTTTTGAGAAATATTTGGTGAGAAATTGGCGGTCAAGCTTGGGAATGTGAAGCTGCTTTTGGATTTTTGAGAGCAAATGATTTGGACCCCAACTTCGAGCCCAGACAAAGCTTTGGGAATATCTGGGGTGGGAAATGACAATTGCACCCCTCAAATAAAAGAAACGACATCGTTTAAACATGCCACAGTGACGGAGAAGTTAACAGAGTTAACGGAGAATTAAGTGTAACAGTTTCCTTAATCTCAGGTCACCAAAGTGATATTATGAAAAATACAGGTCGCTAAAAAAGTATTATGCCAAACCTCAGGTAACCAAAGTGTAATTTTTCCTTATTTAATTAAATAGTTATGGTTAATTAGTAGAGGCATTTTGCACGAGCAAGTTGGGAGTCGAAGACGTCCCTTCTCGTAACCATGCTGTCAAATCCATCTCATGTGTAAATTGAGAGAGGGGGGGTAGAGGCGATAATAACTAAGAGCAAAGAAAATAAGCTTTCGGGTATGTTTGGCAGAATTGGTTGTAGTTGCGAGCCGTAACTGTTGCTTCAAATACTGTTTGTTAGTGAAGAGAAAAAAGAATAAGCTGCAAGCTTCAAACTGTAGATTTTATTCAAAAGCTAGCTGCCAAGTGAAAGCTAATATGAGTAGCTTTCAAAAATTAGCCGTTGAAAGCCAATTGTTGCTTCAAAAAGTATTTGATAGCCGAGACAAAAAAATAATTGAACTAGATTCAAACTATAACTTTTACTCAAAATCTAATTGTTGGTGCCAAACATAGCCTTCATATGGTTGGGTAGGATATTCTCAAGAGTTGAGCGTCAACTGGCAACTGCTAGCCACTACATTATTTAAAGTTTTATCTTTTTATGCTATATAGCGCTAACTCAAATTAATGTTATGTATACTGCTATAATTAATTAATAATTTTTTGAAACTCTTTATGAAAAAATAGCTTTTATAAGTGCTGATATATGAAACTGTTATGTGGCTTTTTTTAATAATGATGATATTTGGAAATGCTTTATAAGATCTTGTGTTTCTAGCAGTTTGAGTAAAACCATTATACAGTAAATAATATACCTACTATAGCGTTTTCACTAAAGTATATAACAAGTGTCATAATAAGAGGATTTTGTGGCTAACTATAATCTAAGATAAAAATAAAATAAAATGATAGTAATAAAAGCAATGTCTTGAATAGAAAATGGACCTCAGGTTGGAATTGAGTGTCAACACTCTTGACATGAATGGAATGAAGACAATGATGAATGAGGCTCTTTTTAATGCGTAATGAGGCGACGGTTTGTGTTTAGGGTTGAATGAATAGTAGGGTATTCAGGGAATCATGTAAATAGAGTATGTTCACGTCCAAAAGAAAGTATATATAGACGTAGGACAAATTGGTGGTGAGAAAGGAGTTTGGGATGAAAAAAGGGTACTCAGTTGCACTCTGAAATGTACCCGTTATGGCATAAGTGTTGTGAAATTGTTTATCCTCTATTATCTTTATTTGGCTCAAAATGACGCGATTTTTAGACCATTGGCTCCATGATTGAAATACCTTTCCATGAATATGCAAGATGCCCAATTTGGTTTAATATTTGGAAAGTTATAGCCCAAATATTAGAGGTTTGCGCATCATTAAGTAATCAGTTTATTTCTTCTTCGTTTTTGATGGGTTTGAGACCAACATCACATAAATGGAAAGCTATTGGAAAGTAGAATGCATCCACGATAAGCACACTGATAATTCTTCCTTGAATGGTCATAAATTAGCCACGAATCATGGTGTACGGCATCGGGAACGCCATTTAGGGCTCAAATTTCGTTTTATCAAAACTTTTGCTCTCAATTTCCATTTTGAGCGAAGGAGATGGTGCTAGAAAGCTTTTGAGGGGGCTACTTATTGCTGTGGATATGTAGTGGGGGTTTAGGAATGGTTTATAATATGTGAAATGACGTTCTTGCCCATAGATTTTTGGAATGCATGTCTTTTGATACGGGATGCAAAACTAAGTGTGGTTTGCACCATTGGAAATCTGATGGACAAGGCTATAAAATGAAAGGGGTTAAATCAAGTCACTAGAACATTGAAATTAGACTCTAGGTCTTGACTCTAGATCATCCTTATTAGGCGTTTGAAAATGGGTCACTTCAAAATTTTCTAAAAACACATGTAGCTAAGAACAATATTATGATTATAGCTAAAGTACAAATTTGTTGATAGGGAAAATTTGATTGAGGTATACCGAGGTTTGGCCAAATTGCGGTGAGGTATACTGAGATTTCAACAATTACATTAAGGTATACTGCATACAAAGGGAATTGCAACTAGGTATACTCCTATCACATTCCGGTGACCGGAAAATGACATGGCAATCTAGTTTGAGTTTAATGATTAACTTAGTTAAATTTATGACATAAATGCCCTTAGCTCAATTGTTAATTTTTAAATAAATGCTTCATTTGTTTTTTTAAGTGATTTACTGAAATTTAGCCATCCCTTTTTAAAATATTTATTTCTGATGAAGAAGCTAATATGTAGTTTTAAGCTAACCATGCTAAAGAATTTGAATAAAAGGTCTACCCTTGCACTTTCATACGTAGTACTTTGCATTACAAGTTAATTGGAAAATCGTAATTGTCCAAATATGTCCCCAAAAATCCACTATATGTGGTATTCACAATAATATCAGCATCTATTTGTGTAATGCACAAAAAGCTGCACAAAAGTCAATGATTTCAACAATATATCTCCAATTAGTGTGGCATTCACAAAAGGCCACAAACATCCAACATCCCATTGTAGAAAAATAAAGTCAAATAGATGTAGGTGAAAGACTAAATAAAAGACTTATACTAGCACATCATGCTTGCTCTGCTAAGGATGACTTCCTCTTCAAAACCAATCTGCCAGAAGCATTTCTTATAGCTTGCACATTGTCACTGGCGTCATTACCAGTAGATTTATCAAAACCTCTTCCTTTTCCCTTACCTCTGTCTCTGCCTCTAACGGTAACTGTCTTCTCAGCCTTACATGATCTTTGATTATGTCCTTGTTTGCCACACTTGCTACAGTGCACCACACTACTTCTTTTCATCGGTTTCGCTTCATCCATTTCTCTCCTCCTATTTTTTTTGGCCCTCCCAGAAGCCTTTGAAGCGGAGGGGGGCTAAGCATAGGTTGATTTGAGTCAGGCCACATGTCATAATGGGGAGTGGGCTTGATTGATTTTCCATAAACCAATAAATAAGTGTCCTTTTTGAAAAAATGATCAACATAGCCAAACAAGTTCCCCCTGAGGTTCTTTACATATGCGGCAACATGTTTACAAGGCAAAACAGAGATTTTCCAAATCTTACAATCACAAGTCTTATCCCTCAAATTGACAGTGAAGGAGTGCTCCCCTTCAGCCACTTCGTAAACTCCCTCATCAGACATCAATACTGAGCAATGTCTACTCTCTGAAATTACTATATGACAATGCATAGCTGCCATAGGGGTGACATCACCCTCCCACTCCATTGTAGCTCTCATTTTCTTCACACACTTTGTCATACACCTTCTCCTCACACCCTCCAACAAAGTTAATATAGGTTTCTCTCTTAAAACACCCAACTTTGAGTTAAATGCCTCAACAAAGTTAGATGTTACCTCGTTCGACTTCACAACCGTGTCAAATTTATGTCTACTCCATAACTCCGGTGGCACTGCTATCATCTCATGGTAACATTCTGGTTTCACATTTCTGCATATACAAAACACATACAAGTCATGATCCCAGCAACAAAAAAAAAACAAGCACAAAAATAAAATCTGCCATCACATCTACTAAACAATACTCATGTGAGAGAAGTTACAAAAGGGGAAATGTAAAAGACTAATTGCTAGTACTGTACTACCCACGAAACAACTTGTGAACCGTCATGGTTATAGACAACATACATATTTCGTGCAACAATTGTTTGTGCATATCTCAAGCATATTAGCTAATCCATTCCTTGTACTTTGAAAGACACTTCAAACTTCATCTTTACACATAAAAAAAAAAAAAAAAAAAATTGTTCAACCTCAGTCGGACATATAGCTACCATACTGTCAGTTGATGGCAGAAAACAAAATCACATGAAATTGACACTTCACTGGGGGAAAAACATATATTTCCTAATAATAATAATAATGCATATAGAAGATACGATAGACCACATAGCTTCTATATTGCCACTTTATGGCTTCTTATCTATACTTCAATGTGGAAGTAGTGATAAATCTTGAGGCCTATGTTGTGGGGTACAACTACTTTTCAGCATCAGCCCCTAATTAGAACCGACATATAGCACAGACCATAAAACTTTCCATGCTCCCAGTTAATAGCTTCTTATCTATACCTTAATGTAATTTTGGTAACTTACTTCATTTTCTCCATAGCTTTTTTAAATGTGTAGTCATTGTATGCATGTGCAGCAGCCCAAAAATGTTCTCTGATCAAATTTTGTGAGAATCTAGCCTTCAAATTACTGAAAAAGTGCCTAGCACAAATTCAACTGTCTGCCTCAGGTAGTCTCTCAACCAAGGCCGGCTCGACACCCTGACAATCAAAATAGAACAACCAAAATTAGTGAAAATCTTAGGGATTGCAACGAAGGTACATTTGCAAAAATCTTACCTTTTGCCTATCACTAATTATAGTTGCCCTCTTCACAAATTCCTCTCCAATAGCTTGCCTCAAAAAGTAAAAAAAAATAGGACCAACTGTCTCTATTCTCTGACTCCACAACAACCACAGCAATTGGGAAAATGCCATTATTTCCATCAAGAGTCACTGCCGACAGTAATACACAACCAAAAGGTCCCTTTAAATGAGCCCCATCAACACCAATCAATGGCCGACAACCTTTTTTAAATCCCTCCTTTAAAGCCTCAAAGCTAAAGAAGTACCTTTTAAAACTTAATGTCTTCTCAGGACCATTATTCCTCCCAACCCAATGTGCAATGGATCCCGGATTCTTAGAAATTACCATCTGGTAGTACATGGGTATCCTCCCAAAACTTTCATCATGCTTACCATCAATGATCTCTTTAGCAGCTTTTCTAACCCGGAACATCATTTTGGAGGGAACCACATTGAATCTCGTCTTAACCATTTTCATCAAGGCATCCACCGGCATATCTGGATAAGCTCTCAAATCATTAATCAATTATTTTGTCAGCCAAGGTACATGTGCATTAGGGTTCTTTGAAATCTTCCCGCATGTATGCTCTAAACAAAGAGTTTTAATTTTGAAAGTAACCCCATCAATCAACTGACTCGCATATATCTTAAATGGACAAACCCTTGGAGGTTTCCATTTAGGCTTCCCCTTATACCTCTTGTTCCCACTTGATGGTTCCTCACTTTGTGCGAACACATCATCTTCTTTTGATCCACTGGCATTTGTACAATAAGCATAGTACCTCCAACTAGAATTGCGCTCTCTGTAAACATCAAATCCATGCTGAATATAGTAATCCCTAACAGCTTCAAGGAGTTGTTCTTTGGTATTAAACATCAATCCTTTCTCAAGGTGCACCTTTCCATTTTCCCCAGCTTCAAAGTATTTCCCCTTCAAGTAATCTTCATCACCATCATCATCACTGTAAGTAATATAACCTTTATCAATCCTATTTGGGTTATAATAATCTCTTTCACTCTCGGATGCTTATGTGTTGCACTCATCATCTAAATGCAATGCTTCTTGCCAGTCATCATCTGTTGAGATTTCATCATCTGGCAATATGAAATCAGGATCATCTTCATCACTCTCAAACACTACATTGTTGTCCATATTTCCATCCTTACATGCAATCCCTTGCCTTCGCATTGGCTCCTCTTGTGTCACTATTCCAGTCAACCTATCCCTAGCATCCTCATCATCATCGTCTTACTCACCATCATCATCACCATCATCCTCATAGTCATAATTCTCATCTTCACCAAACCCACCATGATCTTTTGTTAATATGGGTTGTTCCTCTGCCATGCCCCTCTCATGATCCCTTTTCTCGGCTTGTACATGTTGCGGATGTGCGGTACTAGTAAATGACTCATTGTATTTTGTCAAATTAGGCATCACCACGTCATGGTCGGAAAACATGCTTAGATTCATGATTGGATCAAGGGATTCAACACCAGGTAAGGAATTAACTAGTTTGTGCAATTCTGATTCTTTCTTACTATCTTCAACCCAAATTGAAATCCTATTGGTCCTGTCAAACTTCTGAAACATAGCCATTAGACTCCCATCACTAGTCACTTCTTCTATTACCCCGCTAGGAGTCTTGTAAAATACCTTAGGGTTAACTGGTATAGGTGCACACCAAGTAATTGCCTCCCTAGTAATATCTTGTAGAAATTGAAGCATATGATATTCATTTGGGTCAACTTCAGCAATGAAATACTGATGTCCTTTGTAAGACACTATTATATCAAACACCTTGCAACATTACAAAACAAAACCCATAGTCAACAGGTTAGCAAACCTTAAATCCCATTATTTAATTAAACCCACTTTAATTGTAAGTGAAAAAAATGAAGAATTCGTACAATTACAGTAAAATACCAATTGCACTATGTTTAACACGTTATTTAACAGAACTTTTTTAAAACAAATAATTGGTGAGTAGAGTACCTTTTTCAATGGTGTAAGAGTGCTTCTCCGCAAATTTGTGGCGGCATCTGTGTGATTCCAAGCGGCAAGCGTAATTGTAGTTTTCCTCTTCCAGTTTTAAGTGTGCTCAAGTGGATTCATTGAGATGAGATGAGTTTTAGGTTTAATGGTGGGTTTTTCATGAAAGAGAATGAATATACCCAGTAGTACATTAATGAATCACGTCTCTTTAGGTTTTTTTGTTTTCTTTTTAATTTTTCAACTTTTTGCTTAATTTAATTAAGAGCATTTGAGTCTTTTACTAAATCCGGTCATCGGAAAATATTTTAACTCTACAGTCTTGTATATAGTATACCTTAATGTAATTGTTGAAACCTCAGTATACCTCACCGCAATTTGGCCAAACCTTGGTATACCTCAATGAAATCTTACCTTGATAATTTTAGTAATCCTTACTGAAGGGTGAAAGTGATGTGAGAGAGTAAGAGTAACTACAATCTAAAATTTTAAACTCACATTGGCCACAACTAATTGCACCATATGTCATATGAAGTTAATTTACAGGGACTTCTTCCATGCCTTCCATTTAATGACCATGGAAACATTATTAGTTTGGTCGGAACCAAACTGTTTTTGACTGTTACCAAAGTAAAAAAAAAAAATAAAAAAAATCATACCCACCATGGTTGGACACCGAGTGTTCTTGACTTCAACTAAGCTTATAACTGATAAGAGTAAGGCTATGTTCTATTCATATTATTTTTGTTGATATTTATGGTTGATTGTTGATTTTTGTTGAAATTTATTGATTGTACTAATTTTCGTTAATTTTTGTTGATTCTACTGAGTTTTGTTGATTTTAATTATTCGATTGATTTGGTAGAGATCAACTTTACTAAATTTTGAAAAAGTTGAAGAAAACAAAGCCTAAATGAACACATGAGATTAATTCACTTTATTTCCGTTAATTCATATGGATGGTGTCACATACTCACACTTAGGGGTGAGCAAACCGGGTACCCGCCAATATTTTTGGGAGCCAACCGGTTCCTAAAAATCGGAACCGGAACTGGTGAGACCGGTTCCACAAAACTTGGAACCGGAACCGTAACCGCCGGTTCAGGTTCCAATACCGGGTACCCCATTATTTATTAAACTTGTAGATAATCTCGTATTTATCAATAAAAGATATATTAATTAAAGTATATAATCCTATTAACAAAATTTCTTTTGCAATTATAAACCCAAATCTAATTTTAAAATTAAAAATTGCAAATCTTGATAATTAAACGTGGAAAAAATTACTTACATTTAGCTTAAAGTCTCTTAGATGCAATATTTTACATGTAAAATAACCGACTACCGGGTACCCAACCGGTTCTTGTTTCGAAAATTTGGGAACTGGAACCGGAACCAATTGGAACCGGTTCCTAATATTTGGAACAGGAACCGGAACTGATACGACCGGTTCTGGTTCCTACCCACGGGTTCCAAACCGATTCCGGATCCGGTTCCGGGTACCTCGATTCTTTGCTCACCCCTACTCATATACCTGGCAAACGGGTCGGTTAGGTCGGGTAACATCGGGTTCGGGTCATTAGCAGGTCGGGTCATTAGCGGGTCGGGTCAAAAGCGGGTCTGTCGCTTTTGGGTCAGGTTCGGTTACGGGTTGACCCAACGGGTTGAGGGTGTCTTTTTGTCACCCTTTTAAAGCAAATTTACTACCCGTGTATACCCAAAAAAAATAAGAAAAAATAAAAATTGTAATCACCTTAGTTTTGGATTGGCTTAGTATAAGCAATGATAATACAAAAAAATATAAAAATAAATTATACTATCTCGACGTGAGTCGATAAAGGAAGACTCGGCCCATGAGGCACGTTTGTTCGACCCACAAAATGGACAAACATGGACAAGACATTTTCGTGAATTTATAGAGGCTCGATTCACGGCCTTTAGTCCATGGGCGGGCGAAAAAAATCATGTCAAGCTCAGCTCGTTTCCTGCCCATGCCCGCTTTTGATCAGCTCTAATCTCGATTAAACGATTCAAAGCTTGTAGCACAAATAACACCTACCCTACCATGAACATAATTATTCACAA
>BSSO01003850.1:0-15609 GCA_030267885.1 Mesembryanthemum crystallinum
TACATTTGATGTAGTAAAATATTTTAGAATTTTTACTACAAAAAAGTAGTTTTTTACTACATTTGTGAAACAATTTATTTAAGAAGACACTTATAAAGTGTCTTCTTAGAAGACACATAACAATAGGCATCCTCCAAATATATAACCAAGACCTACATAGATGGAACCAAATGACTAGGAAAGCCTCTGCTTCTAAAATTGCCTTTGATGCGAGGAGAAGACAAACCTACCAATAACTTCTCAAGAACAAGCAATTGTGTTTTTAAATTGGTTCGTCTGCTGCTGAGCTCCGAGTTGATGAGTGTTTGTCTGACATCGGATGAAGAAGGCATCTGATGCTACACACACCGAAAACTTGCTTCGAAGTTGGAACATTAGACAATGTACTCTTTCATCAGCTGTTAGGACATATATAATCTCTCATGATCAACTTCTTTTTCCATGGCCATGACAATCCCAGATCACAAATACTTTCTCGCAGGCAATATCAGAGATGGTAGGATAAGAAGAAGTCCAATCACCTGGCCAAGACTATACTCATTGATGAAATTGAGCACTTTGGTCAGCTTCTCAACACCTGATTATTTGAACACCATTGTAGCAGTCCCTGTCCTGCTGGAACTTCAGTCTTGCTGCAAAAGCTGTTGACATAAAATTTCTCTGATAGTTTGGTGTCACATAATCATTTTTTTTTTTTTTCTACTTTCTCATAAGTAATTCAATGACCAATCTACTAAGGTCTAAAAATCATATGATTGCTGAGCAGGTTTTGTTTCATATTCTGAAATATGACAACAGAACTTGGCCAGTAGAGATCATGTCTGGTGCTTCTCAGGTGACAAAAGGTATTGTTTTCCAAATGCAACAGCATATCCTGAGTCCTGACATACATCATCTTTATATTTTGAACTAGTGCTGCAGAGAATTGCTTCTGCAGGATGCAAGGGATGGAAGTGATATATTTAACTGAGCATCAACTAATTGTTGTGTGCACTGTTGTCAAAGCACTTTTTTCCCGTCCTCGTAAGTAAAATAAATGTTATCTATCCAACCAATGTTAGGCCTTGTAGCATCAAACCAATATCCACCTTCTAGGAAGGGTGGTATCAGCCTACTTAATCATGTTTTCAGCCAAACAAGAAGATCAACAGGTGCATGAAGCAATAAGTTATCAATAGCACTCTTTCTTTGTTATACGATAAAAGAAATCATTTGTAGCAGAAGCCATATAAACAAATAGGGAGACAAACACGCCACCCCCCTAATTAAATGGATTTGTAATCAATAACGTTGCAAATGAGCATCAGTGGTGCAACTTTTGGCCACCTTCTAGCTAAGAGGGGATTCAAGATCACCATATGCTTAGCAATGCATTGCTACAATCAGAGTGCAAGCAGACCTTTGCGTACAACAAAGTAGGATACAGACTTAAGTCTACCAAAATACTCTAATCAGAGAAATTAGAGTCAAGAGAAGAAGTGAAACTATCTTGTGGAACACCAGGAAGGGACAATACTATCATCTCGAGAATAAGTACACCTTGTTGCTTCTTCATATTGAAGATCTTGATCATCAACAATGAAGAACAGAGAAGATGTTTGACAGAGAGAGAGAGAGAGAGAGAGAGAGATGATGCAGAGAGAATTTTCTTGTTATTATTGAATGAAAATGTACAAGTGAGTTCTCTCTGATACAATCAAGCTTATATATCTATGTACAGTAAAGGAACGGGGAAGTTTGTTACATTACAAATAACAGAATGCAAAATATCTAGAATATCTCCTTAACTGATTCCAGCTAGTTTGTTATGATTTCTATCACCCCCCCTCAAGCTGGAGGATGGTGGCAGGCACATCCCCAGCTTGGACAGCAGCATGTTAAACTGAGAGGTAGGAAGAATTTTAGTTAAAACATCTGCAAGCTGAGATTTAGTAGGTAGATAGTTGAGTTGAATAAGGCCTTCCATCACCTTTTCTCTAGTGAAGTGGCAGTCAATGTCAATGTGTTTCGTGCGCTCATGAAACACTGGATTTCTAGCTATATGAAGGGCTGATTGATTGTCACAATGGAGAGTGACTGGTTTAAGATCATGTAAGCCCAACTCATCCAAAAGTCTAACTAGCCAAGTGAGCTCTGCAGCAGCTTGAGCCATGGCTCTGTACTCAGCCTCAGAGGAGGATCTAGCAACAGTAGTTTGTTTCTTAGACTTCCAACTAATGGGAGAACCACCAAACAATACCAAGTAACCTGTGATGGACCTCCTGGTCATGGAACAAGACCCCCAGTCAGAGTCAGAATAGGCATGAAGACTCAGCTGGGAGGAGCCCCTAAGTAAAATGCCCTGACCACAAGTACCCTTAAGGTATCTTAACAAGTGATGAGCTGCCTCCAAATGATAAGAAGTAGGTTGCTGCATGTGTTGACTCAAACTCTGAACAGCAAAGCAAATGTCAGGTCTAGTGTTTGTGAGAAAATTGAGCTTGCCAACTAAAGACCTGTAATGAGAAGGATTGGTGAGCAACTCTCCCTGATGCTGTTGGAGTTTGATGTTCAAGGGTAGAGGAGAGGAAGCAGGTTGGGCATGAAGAAGGTCTGCTTCTGCAAGAAGCTCCAAAGTAAACTTCCTCTGAGTGAGAACAATCCCTTCAGGCACATAAGAAGCTTCCAGCCCCAAAAAGTAACTCAGTAGCCCCAAATCCTTGATAGTGAAAGCCTGATGTAAGTAAGACTTGAGCTTAAGAATCTCTGCTAAATCAGAACCAGTGACCAAAATGTCATCAACATACACAGCCACAATTGTAATGTCAGGCCCAGCTCTCTTTATGAACAAACTATAGTCATTTTTGGACTGCTCATAACCCTGCCCCTTTAAAGCAGTGGATAGCTTAGTAAACCATTGTCTACTAGCTTGTCTTAAACCATAGAGAGACTTCTTCAATTTGCACACCTTATTGTCAGGATTAGGAATGCCCTGAGGCATTTTCATGTACACTTCCTCCTCAAGATCACCATGGAGGAAAGCATTGTTGATATCAAGCTGATGAATCTCCCATTTCCTAGCAACTGCCAAAGCAATAAGGCATCTAATAGTGGCCATTTTGATAACAGGGGAGAAAGTATCAAAGAAGTCTACCCCATATTTCTGGTGGTTACCTTGAATAACCACTCTACCTTTCAGCTTGTCCAAAGAACCATCACTATGCAGTTTCACTTTATAAACCCACTTACTCCCAATAGCCTTCTTTCCTGGGGGTAAATCAGAAAGTTCCCAAGTCCCATTAGCTTGAAGTGCATCTATCTCCTTCTGCATAGCACTAACCCAAGCTGGATCTTGTGAAGCCTCATGATAAGATTTAGGTTCAGTGTATGTGGAGGATTGAGTGATGTGAGCTTGGCGAACAACAGGCAAAGAAGAATAAGCAACAATATTACACCAATGAGTAGGTAAGGGTTTAGAATGCACAGAGTTACACTGATAATCCTGCAAGTAGCTAGGTGGAACATGAGTCCTAGTAGATCTCCTAGGTTCTGCTTGAACTGAAGGAATAGGTGTAGGCTCAGGGGAAACAGAAGAAGAACTAGAAGAAGAGGATACAGGAGAAACAGTAGAAGAAGTAAACTGATTAGAAATATTTGTGTGTGGAGGTGTAGTAGCAGTAGGAAGGAAAATAGATGATAGATCAGGTTGAGGGACAGGAAAAGGAATTTGTGGACCAAATTTAGGCAAATAGTGAAATGGGAAGTGTTGCTCATAGAACATAGCATCTCTGCTGTAGATGATTTTCTTAGTTTCAAGATCAAGAAATTTCCAAGCCTTCTTTCCATGAGGATAACCAATGAATATACAGGGTGTGGCTCTTGTGGAGAATTTAGGTCTATTGTGTTTGAGGGTAGAAACATAGGCTAAGCAACCAAAAGCTCTCAAGTGATCATAAGGGGTAGGTTTGTTGTATAAGAGTTCTTATGGTGTTTTATTTTGTAAAACCTTCAAGGGAAGTCTATTTATCAAGTAAGAAGCAGTAAGAATACATTCCCCCCAGTATTTAACTGGAAGAGATGATTGAAAATACAATGCTCTGGCAGTTTCAAGAAGATGTTTATGTTTTCTCTCAACCACTCCATTTTGTTGAGGAGTGTCATTGCATGAAGTTTGGTGGATGATGCCTCTTGTGTCATAGAAGGCTAAGGCATGGTTATCCCGAAACTCAATCCCATTGTCACTTCTAACCACCTTAACTACAGCTGAGAATTGATGCTCAACATGAGTAATGAAAGAAGATAGAATAGAAAAGGCACTGGATTTGGAAGTAAGGAGGTGTGTCCAGGTTGCCCTGGTGTAATCTCCACTATAGTGAGAAAGAATCTATAGCCATTGTATGTGGGTTGGCCATAAGGCCCCCAAAGATCAACATGAAGCATTTCAAAAGGACTACAAGTCTTTATTGAGCTAACAGGAAAAGAGCATCTAGACATTCTTGCTCTTGGGCATACATCACAAATCACATCAGAAGGAGAATGTGCAATAGAAGAAATACATTTCAGTCTATCAAAAGGGATATGGCCAAGTCTAGTATGCCAAATTACAGAAGAAGAATTATGAATTTGATTAGCAGAAAGTAAAGGGACAGAACTAGTAGAAACAGAACTAGCAGAACCATCATTAGAGATCTCAGCAGGAACAGAACCACCTTGCACAGCAGAATCAACAAAGTATAACCCATTTTGTGCTCTACCAAGGACCAGATGCAGCTTCATTGAAGCCACCTGGAGTATGCAAGCAGAATTTGTGAATGTGAGGCTAGCATTAAGATCATTGGTCAATTTTTGTGCAGAAAGCAAATTAAATTGGAAGGAAGGTACATGCAACACATTCTTGAGAACTAAACCATTGTGTAAGTGGACAGTCCCAATATGTGCTACTTTAGTGTGTGTACCATTAGGCAATGTGATAGAACAAGCATGAAGAACAGGCTTATATGAGTGAAAAAGGTGTAAATGAGGTGTGATGTGATCAGAGGCTCCACTGTCAATGATCCATTTCAAATTAGCACAAGAAGATAAGAGACAAATAGCATTACCAGCCAAGAAAGCTGAGGAACAGCCTGAAGAACTAGCACCAGGATCAGACTCTTCAGTGACTTGATGCTGACTGAGAAGACTCAGCAACTGTGTGTTTTGTTCGGAAGTAAGAACTGGAGAATGAACTCCAGATGCATCTGCATGCAGAGCAGCTTGCATAGCAGTCTGAGTATGTTCTGAGCTTCCAGCTTGAGCAGAGTTCACAATCCTCTTCCCTTTGTCCTTAGGTGGACCATGAATCTTGTAGCATCTTTCAATACTATGCCCATACACTTTACAGTGGTCACAAAAGAACTTAGACCGCTTGCCAGTTGGTGTTATACCAAATACAGTCCCTTGATTGTTCACAAAACCTCCATTCCCTTGTCCATTATTCTTCCCAGGATACTGAAAATTATACTTATTCCCAGAATTGCTATTATATGGAGCAGCAAGTGCAGTACATTCTGAACCAATTGAAACCTTATTGTTGCATTCTCTTTGTTTTTCGTCTTGTAAAACTAATCTATATGCTTGACTCATATTAGGAAGAGGTTGCATCATAAGAATATTCCCCCTAACATGTGTAAAAACATCATTCAACCCCATCAAGAAACCTAGAACTTGCTGTTCATGTAAAATAGCAAGGAAACCAGCACCAGCACCACAATTGCACACAGGAAGAGATAGAAGTGACAAATATTCATCCCAAGAGGTCTTCAATTCAGTATAATATGTTGTGACAGAATTGTTACCTTGAGTGATTGTGCCAATATGCTTACTTAAAACCAAATATTAATTACTTAGGAAGTTTACAACATCTTCCAAAAAGCAAGCATGGTAACAAATATTGTGCTTCAATGTTTGCTATAAATTTAAGCTAGACATTCTGTATGCTCAACAATTTGAATCAACAACCTCCAACATGTGTCTTTGTATGCAAAGCTAAGATCAAGTAATCGAACACCAATTCTCATAATTTATATATCACTCAAGGTTTAAACCAGATATTTCAAAGATAAATAGCAAGTTGACAAAATATCCCAAAAAGCAGGCATGGTAACTAATATTGTGCTTCGATATCTGCTATGAACTTAAGCTAGACATTCTGTATGCTCAACAAACTGAATCAACAATCTCCAACATACATTTGTATGGAAGTCTAAGATGGAGTAATCAAACACTAAATTTCATATGAATATCAACAACTACAGTCTACAACCTATGTATCCAAAGATGAGCATATGCATAAAGGGTTGTTACCAGAATTTAAATCAGGCCCTGCCTTTGAAGATCAACATACATCTTCTTTACTATAGACATTTCCCTCATCATCCTCACATTCCTCGCCGAGCTCAGGCTGCAACTTGCTAATCCCCTGCCTCTCTCGAATCCGCTCCCACAGCTTCTTAGCCTCTTCAATCTCCGTAATCTCAAAGCATCCCATTCTGTGACACCCTTCCTTGGCTTGAAGTGCCCCTCATGCGCCCCCAGTAGCTATAATCCCCACATAATCTCGCACTTAAACTCCCTTCATCGTCATTACCCTCTCGATCATCAACCAAAATCTCTGTAACTACTCATTGCCATCTCAACGTGTGCTTTCGTGATCGATCGTCTCTTTCATAATCCTACAGAGCTTCCTCACCTTAGCTTCCATTAATGCAATCTTTTTAGACCTAATTAACCGCTTTCTCTTCCTGTTGTCACTCAATTGCTCCTCGAACTCAAATTCAGCTTCAACCTTCCACAATATCCAGTCAAGATCCACCAAAGGCTCTGATCAGCGAAAGATACTAGATACTCAAGCAGATCAGCGAAATTTCTCCCATTTTTTAAATTTAAAAGCCGAAAATCGATCAGGATAATCCATATACTCAAAATCAGCATTGATGTACCTTTGATGAAGTTCATGCAAATCGGTTCTTCTTCTCGTTCTAATTTAATCGTGATAAACCCTAGGGTTAGGCTTGTGGGATTTTGTTATCTCGTTAAGGGCATCATAAAATTCCCTAAACATATCAAAATTATAGCGAGATTATTATTAATCTCGAGCTCAATGTCAAGGTTGAAGCGAGATTAAGAGAGATGTGAATGGTGTGATTGATTAATTGGCGAAGACGACAAGAACAGTGCAAACGATCGTAGCGTGTAGTGGCAGTAGATTGGTGTGGTGAAGGTCGCTGAGGGATGTTGCGATTTGATCTCTCCATTCTCGTCGGATGCTCTGGTTGCTTTTAGCAGTATTGACATTGTCATCATGTTTGATGAACTTCTCTACCAAGAAGAAACCTTTATGGAATACTCTTGTAGTTACCAGATCACGCCTCTCATCAAAATCAACTTGGCATATTATTGAAAAGGTGAACTTGTATATCCAATTGGGTTGGACCCAAAACTTTAATAGTTGGGTTAGGAAAATCAATTGGGCTAAGAAGCCCAAGTACCATTTCGGATTGCTTGCCCACAAGGAATTGTCACTACCTGGGCCCTGTTTAGTGGTTGTCATTTGCCAATTTTTTATTTTTTTGAAAACTCAAAACCAATTTTTGAAAATCACTTTTTTTTTTTTTCAATTTTCTGTTGTCAGTTTTGAAAATTAATCAGGGAATTGTAAGTACAAAAAAATTCTACTTTAAATTAAATTTATACAAAGAGTTGAAAATTTTTCAAAACTAAAAATTGGCAACTTGCAACCACCCCAAACAGGGCCTTAGCTAGATTAGGAAGCTAAGCAAGGGATTAACACTAGATTAGGACTCTCTAATAACACCTACACTAGGTAGGGACGTAGCGTAATTAGTACTAATTAGGCACCCTATTTTACATGGGGCGTCTATGTGGGCATGTGGCAAACCGTATGTGGGCGGTGTACGTGGTGGGGGGAATAGCCACTTAAAGCTAATTACTTATGGTGTGTTCATTTTATCTTGTTGAATCCCATTTCAGGCCGTTCTATTCAGGTTATTTTTTTTTTCTTTCACAGATTATTATTCATTCAATTCAGTTCATGTCGTTCAGTTTTCAGTTTTGTTCAATTCAGTTACTTTAAAGCGAACTGAACACACCCTTACTGAGTTAAGATACCACCATTCATGAAGAGGGGATATATTTACCCGACATTCTATAAAAACGCATCTCATATTTGTCAAGAGGTCGTTTCTTCATTCATTAGAATCAAATCTTAGACCTATTAAACGAGAGTATCAAACTACTGGCACCAATCACAACACATGATTTGCGTTGCTCTTAAAATACAATTGTCAAGACAGTCTGGCACCCAACCTCCTCTTCTTAAATATACCTACCCCCAAAACACAATTGGATTGTTGTATGTCCTCACTGGGCTCCTCCTAACTTCCATACAAAATCCCAAAAATCCACACACTCCCGGCAAACTTCCCGTATCGACAATACCGAAGCAAAATTAAACCATGGAAGCTGCCAAGCAGCAACCGCCACAAATGCAGCACCTCCTTCTCCTCCTCATCGCCACCGTCGTACTCTCACCAAAGCCGGCGTTTTCCGGCGAGACCGTCGATCACCTCCCCGGCTTCACCGGCAAGCTCCCCTTCAACCTCGAGACCGGGTAATTAATGTCATCGATTTTCCGCTTCCAGTAAAATTTTCTCCGGTTCCGAAACACGATTAATTTGAAATGTTTTGTGTTGAATGTTGGAAGATATGTGAGCGTTGGTGACTCGGAGATGTTCTACTACTTCGTAGAGTCGGAAGGGAACTCGAGAATGGATCCTCTGCTTCTTTGGCTCACTGGGGGACCTGGTTGCTCGTCTTGGAATGGTCTTGTCTATGAAATTGGTACCTCATTTTATCTCTCTCTTCGATTAATCCTCTTTTGCAACAACTGATGATCAGTTTTAGCTGTACTATTATTCATTGTTTAATGATAAGACGCAACATGCAATTAACTACTCATTCTAATTTATCCCTCTTGTGAGGGATATGAGTCACCTCGCGTTCTTGGTCAATGGAGTAACCAATATTAATTCTTAGAAAAAATTTGTTTTATTAGTTATTAAAATGCACTCCAAATACGAGCTTCTTGCACTTCTTCTGCTTAATAAACTAATTTTTGAGTGTATTTATTAACTAGAAGGTGTACCTAGGCGAACTGCTGTTAAAAAAAAAAAAATTTAAAAAAATAATTGTTGTTAAAAGTTGTATTATATATAAAAAAAAAAAAAAAAGAATTTGCTATTTCCACACCTTTATCCTGAATAAGGGATGAGTACAGTGTAAATAGTGCAATTTAAAAACTAAGGAGGTGTGGTCGAGTAGGTAGGGACTATATTGTAATGCTAACCCATAGAACAAAACTATATTGTTAAAAGTATCTTTTGATTGCTCAGTATAGGAGCCACGAGTGGAAAAGAGAAGTCCACGTCTGCTTGGTGGCCCTATTTGCCCCATTCCTGTCCTACTTCATTAAGATATGGGACTCACTTTGCTATTGCAGCTGCGTCTTCCCTTTTGCTCCCACAAATACCATGACTTGAGTTTCAAAACGGGAGAAGATTTCTTTGTCATTACCCAAAAAAAAAGAAACATTTAAAGATTTCTCTGCACTCGTTATCTCCTTACCTACATAGTGTTTGTAACATTAAAAAGGTCCCAACCCAAAATGGTAACGGGTGTAGTAACTGCTCTATTTATAAATATGTCAAAGGCTCTCTCATATGATCAAAGTGGATTGGAGAATATGTTATGAAATAATACTGGTTGGAAATATTCTAGGTAGTATATATAAAAGGATATTCCCTATTATCATTCTCTATAATCTAACAGGATTGGAGACATCTTTATATATAGTAAACAATATTACTCATATATTATCCCAAAAAACAGTTAGTGATTTCCTATGTAGATGAGAATTGGTCAGTGTGATGAACATCGGATTCATAACTTTTTATTAGATGTAAGATCATTAGGTGAAATGTTGATACAGTCGTGGCGCATTAATCTTCATATATTATCTATGGCAGGTCCATTACGTTGTTTAATGGTGACTGACAAGATACTGATTAGCTTTTTATGATTGGATCCTTACAATTGGTCCCATCCTAGAACGTGAGTAACAAAGCAAAAGCTCAAACAGGGGATTGTGATTGAATATATAGGCCGGGTCACTTCTTATCAACTGTACAACAAGCAGATATAAGGTCATATGCACATAATCTTATCCTGTGAGGTTTCCCATTAAGGCAGGATGTGTAGAGGTTAAATGTGAACAATAAATTCGATATAAGAACTACAACCTTTTTTTTTTTTTTTTTGTGGGGGTGGGAGGAGGAAGTGTTGTATAGAAGTTAATCATCAATCTAAACTACTTTTGAATGTGTAATGTTTGTAGGTCCGCTGGAATTTGACCTTGATGATTATGAGGGTGATTTTCCAAAATTGAGATCTTATCCATATAGCTGGACTAAGGTAATAGCCGTGCTTGACTTTTAGTGTTAACTTTGACCATTAATATTATAAATTGTTGAAAACTACTAAAATAAAATTTTAGGAAACCGCTTTCAAGACACATTTCATAATATGTTTTTCGTACTATTAGTTCCATGGAGTATTATGTTAGCAGAGTGGAAGAAGCTATAATGTCATGTGCTATCCTATGCTCCCATCCCCAACCATTTTTCAACGGAAAATAAATTGAACTTGGAACAATTCTTTCTGCAGAGTGCCAGCATTATTTTCCTAGACTCACCAGTTGGGACTGGCTTCTCCTACTCAAGGACCCAAGAAGGATGGCATAGTTCAGATACAAAAGCAACAACCGAGACTTATGAATTCTTACAGCAGGTAGGTACATGGGTAAAATTTAGAGTATGATTTTGTCGCTGTACGTGTTTAAAATAATACTATGCACCTTGTAATTCATAATGATTTTAAACTTTTAGGGAGTAACCTCATTAGAGTTTTCAAAAGCTAAGGCTCCTCTGCTTTCCTCTAGTTCCTACCAGATACAATCAAGTACATGTAGACTAACAGTTCCTTATGGAAGGAAAACTGATTCTGTGAACTCTGATGCAGTGGTTGGTGGAACATCCTGAATACCTTAAGGTTCCGTTCTATATTGGGGGCGATGCATATGCCGGAATAATTGTCCCACTGCTCACTAAATTAATAGTAGAAGGTAATTTCAATTTCTTGTTGCTTACTTAATAGCTTTACTTGTTCTTCGTTGTAGTTTTATGATTTATCTGTTACATTTCTTCACTGAACAGCAAATGAAGCTGGTAAACAGCCACGCTTGAACCTAAAGGTAGGTGGCCCAAAAATCAATGTTCATATACCCTTGAGCGATCTATGTCATGATGATTGTATTTCGTTGATTTGTTGTGATTGTCACAGGGATATTTGGTAGGAAGTCCCAATACAGACAAGTTTATCGATGAGAATTCAAGAATACCATTTGCTCACCGAATGGCGCTCATATCAGATGATATGTATCGGGTAATCATCATTATCGCTAATGTCAGATATCCTTTTCGAACATGAGGTTTTGGGAGTGGTGAGACAGATTTTGGGGATAGATTGAGATTTAAAAAAAAAAAAAAAAGGGACAATTGGTAACACAATCTGCTATTAATGAAATCCGTTGCTTTTTCGGTCAGGCAGCGAAAAACCATTGCAATGGAAACTATGTAGATGTGGATCCTAGCAACACGCAATGTATCCTTGCTCTCGACGATTATGAGAGGGTACTAATAATTCTTTAAAATAAATTTGATTACGTGAACTTAAAACCTTGATGAACATATATTAGACAGTGTATGCTTTCTTTATTTCGTTTCTGCATGATTGCAGTGTGTCAAACAATTATGGCCAAATCACATCTTGGAGCCGAAATGCACAATTGCTCGACCACAAGATGATAGATGGACTAGATCAAGATCTCTAGAAGAGACCTCCGACAGTTTTATTCTTTCCATCCCTCAAGTTTCAAATCATTGGTGTAGGGTAATCCCCATTAAATGGCTTTTTTCCTTTATTTTCCAGAAATTTTTGATCCTCTTTTTGCTAATGTGGCTGTTTAAGTTTCTTGCAGAGTTTCAATTATTCGCTCTCTGACACTTGGGCAAATGATCAAGCAGTCCAGGATGCCTTGCATGTTCGGAAGGTATTATATTTCTTTTTTTCCTTTCAAAACAAGATTATAAAAACATCTTTATTTCTGGCATGACAAATAGTAGGTGATCATGAGCATGCCCAAGTTCAGCTCCAAATTTATCACATACATGAAATAAATCAAATTCTGATTTTATATATCTTGCTATGTTTGATCATGACGTGATCATTAGGGAACTGTAAAGGAATGGAGCAGGTGCAACAAGACTATATCATATGTACAAGATCAACCAAGTGTTGTAGATGTTCATCGATATCTCAGTGACTATGACTTGAAAGTATTAGTAGACAGGTATCACTTCTAAACCTACCTCTTTCTTTCCTTTCATATCAGTTTACTCTGAATAGTGAATATATATGAAGACTGATCATGACATAATGTTCAATTTCTTTCTTAACTAGTGGTGACCGAGACATGGTTATTACATTTGTTGGAGTAGTGCAATGGATTAAATCTCTGAATCTGACTCTTTCTGACAAGTGGCGGCCGTGGTTTGTTGATGCTCAAGTTGCAGGGTAAGTTTCTGAGCTGCAAGTATTTCACCTTCTGTGTTCTTCCAGATATTGTTACTGCATTTACCATTTCAACACTTGATTTTTGATTAGGTATACAAGGCAATATGTGAAGAGTGCAGCAGCTTCTTATTCTTTGACATATGCAACTGTGAAAGTAAGCATACTTTTACATTGTTTTTAATGCGACAATTTTATTTGCTTATTGAACTTGTTTTTTTTGCTACACCTAGTAAATATAATTAGAATTGCATATAGACGATAATAATAAGATGAATGATTTCAATTCGTGGATGAATTGGCAGGGGGGAGGTCACACAGCTGCAGAATACTACCGAAGAGAATGCTACGAAATGTTCGACAGATGGGTGCATTACTATCCTCTTTAATTCAAGCCTTGAATAAAGGCCTAGGGTTGAGTGTGATTGATTTATTGGAGGCTTAGGCCTATTCATTCGAGCGTTACCATTTGTATTATTATCCTCTTTAATTCACGCATGTTCGGTTGAGTGTACGTAATTCCCTTATGTCTATTTCATTTGGATATCTTTTCTAAGCCAATTGCAACATAATAAGACTTCTTACAGTCAATTCCACTTCCACGTCTGTTTCATGAGTGCAGAAGGAAGTTTAAAGACCAAAAAGGAATGTCAACAGGATTTATAGATCTGAGATTCTGAGAGAGTTTATTATACAAAAAGCA
This sequence comes from Mesembryanthemum crystallinum, assembly GCA_030267885.1. Classification (NCBI taxonomy): domain Eukaryota; kingdom Viridiplantae; phylum Streptophyta; class Magnoliopsida; order Caryophyllales; family Aizoaceae; genus Mesembryanthemum; species Mesembryanthemum crystallinum. Next base: position 13,427 of record BSSO01003850.1, read on the forward strand.
CATATTATATCATTTACAACACCCAAAAAGAGAAAAAGAAAAAACAGCCTACTAGTTACAACAGTTTAGGGTGTATGGTACAAACCGTAATGCGTGTTCTCTGTATGGTAGCTAACGGATACAGTATTCCTTCTCTCTAAGCTATAGTTTGCTGATTTTGGGTGGCCGATCCCAAGTATGTGAGGTTAAATTAAGCTTTAGTGAGTTTCTATTTCTACTCAGAAGAACAAGAGTTCATACAATAGCAGGTCTTTTCACTACTTGTCTTGGTTTCAGACTAAAACCGAGTTTTCTTCTTAACAATAACAAAAAGAATGCTAGTGTAACAAGAACGACGAGAGAAACCTCCAGCTGTGGGTGAGCAAGAATGTCTGCCATTTCGAGACTAAGCTTGCTGTTGCTGGGGCAATCACAGCCAGTTTGCAGTATTTTGTTGATACGTTTTCCACCTTCTGATTCAAGAATGAAGTCTAATGTTGCAGCTTCTTCCTCCAGCAGTATAGTTGTCGATTTTGACTTGTAACCAGGCATGGAAGCTGTAACTGTAACAGAAAAACAGCAAGGAACATGTGAAGATGGCCAAGACATTTACTTCTACAGCATAATATAGATTTGTTATCGTTAGTAACAACGCAAACGGAAGGGAAGCAAAAGGCCAAGACATTTGTACATTTCCTCGAATTTAACAATATTATTGTTTCCTCTCGGTGTCTGATTGATGCTGAAAGATTCTAGCAACAAGTAATTGCCAAGTATCAAGAGGTAAGGAAAGTATAAATTCTAAATGAAGGCGATACCTTGATATTTTTCCCCCGGTACAAGTAAACGATGATAATCAGCAAAGCGTTCTCCAGCTTTGACCTGTTGTCAACAGGATCAACTTTCATAAGTATGATACTCATTGTAATACTCATCAAAGAGAAGAAGAAACTCATATTCACTAGTATCTCATATAAGATTTGGGAACAAAAACACGCCATCAAACCTATTAAAAAATCTATGATGCATTATGCTGTTGAAGTAAAATACCAGTCTAAATCGCACTGGCAGACTAAATTGAAATATAAAAGCAAGAAGCACAAGAGAATCATGCTTAAACAAATTCCAAATGCCAGGGGCTTATGTTTGAATCATTCAAAGGAAAGGGAAGTTGATGAATTGCTTAAACCCACAGAATGAGGAAGCGGAGTTGGAACTAAGTAGAAAAAAAGTTAGACCAAATTAGGGCATCAATAATGAACATAATTTTGTTCAATAGACATGATATATATCCTTCCACAAGGCAGTCTTGCGGATCTCCAGTAAGCATCAGGTAAAGCATATTTCTTGGCACTGACATGTACCACATTGTGGTGGGTTTATGAGAACAAAAGATGAATAGTCAAAATTTTCTTCCCATTCCAGACTAATGGGTTATGCTATGAGAAGTTCAGTTGAGCTTAACATTGTTTCTCCCTTTTACTAGCGCACAGATTGAAAAAGATACAGAGTAAGAAAATCATAGTAACAGAAAAACGCACTCGAGAACATATTTGGAATCTCAATCACCAGAGTACTCACCGTCTGATTAATTCCCTTGATCATGATGGAAGCAGGCAATGGTCTCCCATTATCAGATGAGAAAATCCTTCCATGGACCCCAGTCTGTCATTTAAAATAACACATCAGTGGGCTGTTAACCTAATAATAGTGATTTTGTTGATTCGAACTCAACCATAATCAATCTGCCATGGTACTTAATTCAGTAGGTAACGAATTCTATCTACACTTCTCGAGTCCTTGCCTCAAAGGACTCAAACATAGCTAAGAGCTTAACTAGAATTCAGTAGGAAATATCAAAATACTCATTCCTCACTAATTAAAGACACAGAATTTCTACAACCTAGGGCATCAACCACAAAATCTCATAGCTGTATAACCCCAAAGCCAACATATCTTCCCCATAGATGAAATCCCAAACAACAAGACCAAATTCACATTCATCTCACTCCTTTCAGAGATGAAGCACAGCCTTAGCAGGTGTTCTGAGGTAAAAGCAAGTCATTGGGCCAATTCTATCAAACCAGTATCAGGGAGCTTTCAGACCCAAATAAAATTCAAAGGGAAAGATTGGTGGATCGAAGAACATAGGTGACATCAGAAAAATTCATAAGTGAATTTCCTTGTTCTATAACACATCTTCT
>BSSO01003851.1:0-15609 GCA_030267885.1 Mesembryanthemum crystallinum
TGAGTTTTGAAGTTAGTAGAGTTTTGAAATCCCTTCGGGGTCGTGGTTGTTTCTCCTTGGCAGAACAAGGAGTTTTTCCACGTAAAAAATCCGTGTGTCTCATTCTTATTGCTTATTTATTTTGTTTGATCTAGTTCCACTAAGAAACTCAACCAGTTCCCTAAGAAAAGAAATAACAAGGAAAATCGTAGACTCAATTCACCCCCCCTCTTGAGTCATTACCCGTTCTATCAATTATCATTTTTTTTTTTTACTTTGGTTGCAACCAAATACAGTTTGGTTCCGACCAAACCAGTAATATTTTCACGGCCACCGTTTAGCGATGGCCATGGAAAAATTACCTATATCGCCTTTTGTCACAATCATCACTAGCACGACATTTTTCACATATATAAAATTCTCCCTCTCAATCAACCAACTCATCCCCACGACTCGCTTTCATGGTGTTTTAATTATCAATCTGCAATCCCCCTTCTTTATATAGTTTGCTTCTCCAATCAATTTGCAACCTTGAATGGTTGGAATGGTTGGTAGGGCGTAGATGGTATCCCTCTTGGACCCAACAATAGCGTGGTAGATGGTGGTGGCGGTAGGCCGGTAGCTTGGACAACGGTGGGGGTGGTGAGAGAGAGCATGTGGGAGAGGGTGTAACACATCATTCCTTGTAATTCCACAAATAAATAAAAAGCAATCTATCATATATATATAAAAGTGAATCATATAAATTATGGGCTTAACACGTGTGTAGCCACGTCACTCAAGGTTTATTACCAAGTCATCAAGTATTTCTATGTCATTATGTCAATTAATGTATAATAATTAACTTTTTTGGTTTATGTAACTAAATTGGAATTTGTAAAGTTAAGTACTTAATTGATACATGTATATCTATCATGAAGAAATAAGCGCATTAAATTTATTATAGATAATCATTAAGTAAATGAATTTTTTTTTCCTTTCTTAAATATATGCTCATGCATGTATGAGTTTATCCATCTAACTATACAAATCTCATTTTATGTGGTAGATTATCGTATTATAAGATAAAATATGATAAAGTTGACAAAATTATTAAAACAATGCAAATCAATTATATATTTAAAGAAAACAAAAAAAAAGTAATTACAAATTACATAACTAGGTGCAGTTAATAATTAGACACATGGTAAGTACTTCATATAGTAATGTGTAGATATACGCATGCACTCATGTCATCTAAGAAAAACAGTCACAATCAACTAATTAGTTTGTCTCCCAAGAAGTATGGGAGGATTGGCTGTACTAAAAAGCTGTAAACTATGGAACTCAGCAGCTATAGCTAAACATATATGGGCAGTTTCTTCAAAAGAGGATACACTATAGGTGAAATGGGTGCATTCGATTTATCTCAAGGGGAATTCTTTCTGGCAGTATGTGGAGAAACAGGGAGCTAGGTGGTACTGGATCAAGCTAAACAGGCTAAAATGGAAGTTCAGAAATGGATACCAAAATGACCATCATTGGAACCCTTCAAAGAATGGTATTTATAGCATATCATCAGGCTACAATTGGCTACAGGGTGACCATGTGAAGATGGCTGAAGCTAAACAGATATGGTGCAGGGCAGTTGTACCTAAACAATCATTTATTTTGTGGCTTGCTTTCAATGGTAGACTTCTAACCAAAGATAGATCAGATTGGCAAGATTCAACTTTCAGCACAATGATGGATTCAACTTTCAGAATGATGGAGTTTGTGTACTTTGTGATGGTGGTACTGAAAATATAAACCATGTTTTTGGGGAGTGTTTGTACACACAGAAAGTCTTCCAAGATATCAGGGAGTGGCTTGAGCTCAAGAAGAACCTAGCAAGCATCAAATGCATGCATACTCCGATGGATAGGTAGATTAAAAGTTGCCAGAGCAAAGAAATGGGCATTGAATGCTTGCTATGCAGCAGTTGTCCATCACATTTGGTGTGAGAGGAATGCAAGGATTTTCAAACATGAGTAATGCTATAGGTCATCAGTAGTGACAGGATTTTCTGTCACCACTTACTAATAAGAGAAATTTTAGAAATATGGAATTAAATATGAGATATCAAAAACAAGAAACAAAATCAAATTAGATGTGAAAAAAAGGAAATCAGAGACACATTTTATCATCTCCACTCCTCCTGAGCAGATTGTGAAGAACATCAAGTTCGAAATCAAAGCTCGGCTTCACTTTATTTTTGGATGTAAAAGTTCATTAGCTATTAAAGTTTTTCTTAAGAAACTGATGTAGTTTGTCTCACTTGTATGATGGTGATGTAATCTGCTCTTGTGTTGCGTTATTGGTAATAGAATCACCACTTTGTTACCAAAAAAAAAGACTAATTAGTTTGTTCATTACTAGTTATAGTTAAAGCTATCACGATTATTATGAATTGACTATAATAACTGCATTGTTTATAATTACGTGTTTTATAACAAGTTATTGATTTTTCAACTTATGCGTTTAGATGACCTATTATTATTATTTTCATTTACTAAACAAGTAAACAATAATCGTGTATCGCACGAGTCATGCAACTAGTTCTCATTAAAAATTGGAATTGCGAGAAACTTTAAGATTTTGTCACCACACTCAACCCGAATACCAAATGTAAGGCTAAGAAAATCATTAATTAACAAGTTAATAACTACCACGCACTTGTCTAATTAAATGAGTTAGAGATTGAATTTATTATTACAAAACACACATAAAAGGGTAACCAAAACTAAATAAATGTTTTGAAACAACCACTAAAGAAAAATAAAAACTCCTTAAACAAAGATTATCCATACAGGTCTAGGTGGAGGAAGACAGTTTGGCAATCTCTTAGTTTGCATAGATAGGAGGTGCTTGTCAAATGGTTTTTAGGTTGGCTTTTGGCAATATTGGCTAGTTTGACCAGTCCGTTAGCCAAAGAAACTGTTTGGTAAGTGGCTGGTTGGTTTGTCTTTTGACATCTGACAAGCCAACTTTCGAAAAGCCACTATAAGTAATAATGACCAACTAATTTTACCAAACACCTTTTAAATAATGATTGTTACCATCTGGTTAAAGCAAAGCAATTGATGTAACCAGCCAACATCTATCAACTATCAACTAACAACCAATTGTCAATGTCACCCGTCATTCGCTAAACAGGACCATGGACTAATCTTGTGGTTGGCTGATAGTACTAAGCTTTCCACAATCGATAATCTGGTCAAACGAGGCCTCACAAGTGTCAATAGTTGTGGACTCTATCACCAATGCCTTGAGATTTGTGATCACCTCTTTTTTAGGTGCAAGGTGTGGAGTAATGCTACATCCATATCAGATATGGGTAAAATTCATCCACATCAGGTGGGCCCCACCATCCTAACGGGATAAATGAAAATTTCTAAAATAGAATTTATCCCGTTCTAGGTTTATATATCCCAGTAGAGGTTATGAAAATTAGTCAGTCGCACGTCCACCTGATATGAATAAATTTCATCCATATCAAATATGGATGTAGCATTACTCCAAGGTATGTCTCAAGAAATTTCTACATTGGCTACAAGTCCACAGAGTTTGCAAAGGACTCGAAGCAAGAACTCGATTGATTACATGTTCAGAATAGACATAAACAACCTTGTAAGATGCTGTGTAGGGCATGCTTTTTTTGATGCTGCAATATATGAAACCTGGAGAGAGATTCTAGAATTTTTTACTAATAAAAGTAGAAGTGTTGTACAAATTATTAGATCTACACAATGGTCTATTAGTGTTAGGTTTTTTTGGCTAGATTTACGTGCCGCTTGACCTAATTTATACTCCCTCCGTTCCCTTCAAACGTTTACAAACCACTAAAAAAAAGTCCCACTCAAATGTTTACAAACCAAAATTTACACATAATTTTCTCCATAATGTCCCTCCAATATCTACTTTAAACAATTAAAAATTCAACTATCACATCAACTTTCATTTCTCTTTCTACCACTATCTATTTTAAACAATTTAAAATTCACCCACTCACTCTCTCACCCACTCATAATAAAATATTCATTCTTAACCCCTTCTCTCTCTATTGTAAATATGTCCAACCACTAGGGGTATTATTGAAAACAAACATCGACCCCTTCTTTTGTTGTCTTAATTTGCGTGCTAAAATGGTTTGTAAACGTTTGAAGGGGACGGAGGGAGTACCATTTTTAGTTTTTTTATTCACAAATCTCTATCCTCCTCTTTCGCCTTTTTCATTTCTTCCTCCTCCAATAGTTTCTAAGAAATTAGAATGGATTAGAAATATAAACTCTATTTTAGAGTTTTTATTTTTAGTTTCATTTTGGTTTCTTAGAAACTCATAGGGATAAGAAAAGTGAATGAGTGAGCAGAAAAGGATAAAGATTTATAAATGAAAAACTCATCATTTTAGAAATTAGGCCTAACGGCACCTTAGTGCACAAGAATTGGACAATATTTTACAATAGCGATGGCATGCCATTCCTTTTTATAGCTTCTTTCAACTAATAGGTTGTACTTGACGTTTGAGGGCACTATTCTGGTGTCCCTTTCTTAAAAATTATTGAGTTGTTGGTTTTGATGATAACAAACAAGTGAGTTTAATTGTGCTAATGTGTTGCAAGATGTTTGTTTAAATGTTTGAAGGTCAATCAAGATTGTTGATGATTGGACCTTGGTGCTTATTGCAGATCAAGAAGAGCAAAAAGTCTTTGTTGATTGAGCTTTAGTTATGTATCTTTAGATTTCTTGTGAGTACTTATTATGTTTAGGATAGATAAAGGTTACATGTGGTCAAGTATGGATTTATAGCATGAGATGAGCTGTGTGTTAGTGCAACAATTCCTGGTAAGCACTTGTTCCATCTTGCAATAGCAGCAGCACTGTATGTTTAATTACATACATAAAATATGTGTAAATATTCTCAATTGTATTTCGTGCAATCTTTTCGAGAATATTTATATATAATTAGTCAAGTGATTATATGAGATAAAATCAGTCAAAAGGTTTTTGAAAATTATATTTTGCCTTGGGCTTCAAGAGTTTTCTTAAAATACATCTTTCCTAATTGCTAAAAGATAGAATTTTCATATCTTTTATGAGTTGAAAATTATTGTCTTATGAAAAGATATTTATTGATCGAATTTCTGTAAAGTAAATTAGATTTTATCTCATATTATACTTACTAAATAGTTGACATATTTTATGTTAACTATCTTTAAGAGTTCTAATTTACATAAATTAGGTTTATGTATCTAGACACTATTTTGGAAGTATAATTGACTTAGGAGACTTGTATATACACGCCTATATATATATATGGACAAGTACAAGTCAGTTATATATGCGGTTCATTAAGAATTAATCCATACTTGAGAGCTGTTATTTGAATCTCCCTTTGCATAATTTAGTACGTAGGATTACATTGTAATTCTTCTTTTTTGGGAAACACGAATTATTCTATTGCTTCAAGTAGAGTTGCTTGAATGGGTGATACAAGTTGGGGTTAACTTGTATGGGTGTTAGGTCTTGAGTGAGATCTAAGAGTGATTCTTGTAATCAACGTACTGCTTAATAAAATAAGTAGTATTGGCAAAATCCTTAGGGGGTCGTGGTTTTTACTCTCGGTGGTTTGAGAGCTTTTACACGCTAAATCTTATATTCATCATTTACGTTATGTTTGTTGCCTTTAGTGGAACAGTTACACCAGAACTGGTCCAGTGTATTTGAGTTCGAAAAAGTTTCGAGATTTCCAATGACTCAATTCACCCCCCCTCTTGAGTCTTGAGACCTTCCCACGTACATCAATTGGTATCAAAGTCTCACTCTCTACAAAGGTTAATCTCTTGAGAGACCTTCCTCTATGATGAACACACCAGAAGGAGTTAAAGAGGGTCAGTTCATCACTCGACCACCATACTTTGATGGAGACAACTATGGCACTTGAAAGTATAAGATGGAAATATACATCAAAGCCGTAGACTATGAAATTTGGAAGATCGTCAAAGATGGTCCAATTCCTGTTGAAACTGTTGATGATAAAGGAAAAAGGATCACCATTGCTGAGAAAGACTACACCAGTAAAGAAATCAAAATTGAAGAGAAGAATGCAAAAGTTGTGCAACTTTTTCATTGCGCCCTTAGTCAGGTTGAGTACAACCGTATCTTAGGTATTACTACTGCCAAAGGTATTTGGGAATCTATTGGTGCCTTACATCATGAAGGTACAAATCAGGTTAGACAATCTAAAATTGATATCTTGACTAAGAAATATGAACTCTTTGTTGTAAAAGATCGTGAACCTATCAAAGATATGTATACTCGTTTTACTAACACTGTTAATGAGTTGAAATCTTTGAATAAGAAATTTACACAGGAGGAATTGGTCCACAAGATTTTCAGATGCATGCCTCATGAGTGGCTACCCAAAGTCACAGCAATATAAGAAGCAAAGGATCTCTTTAGGGTAACCGTGGAGGATTTGACTGGTAATCTAATGACTTATGATATAGTCTAAATGCCCATGGTCGAGAAGCTGCTAAACGTGATAAGGGTATTGCCCTAAAATTAGAGGATAATGAGCTGACGATGATGAATATGAGAATCCACTCATACTCATGGTTAGACCTGGCAAAATTTGACCTGACCCGAAAACAGACCCGAACCCGACCTGAAAAAAATGGGTCATGAACACAACATTGCGACCCGAAACCCGAAAATAACCGAACCCGAACAACCTGAATATTTTTGAGTCAAGACCTGACCGAATCCGACCCGACCTGATCTACCCGTTGAATCAATCTCGCTGTAATTTTTAAAATTTTATGTTTTGTAATATAAGATATGTACTTTTATCTTTACATGTTTTAAATTCCAAACCTTCATATTATGTAAATAAGATCACTTTTGAATCTTTGTAGTTTGATATTTGATTAACTAATTGTCTATCTAATATTTGATTAACAATATGTTCATGGTAGGGTTACTATTATTTGTGTTCCAAGCATTGAATCGTTTGATCGAGATTAAAGATGATCAAAAGCGGGCATGGGCGTGAAACGAGTCGGGTTTGACATGGTTTTTTACCCGCCCGTGGACTGAAGGCCGTCTAGCGGGTTTGGGTCAGGCCTTTATAAGTTCATGAAAATGTGTTGTCCATATTCGTCCATTTTGCGGGTCGAACGGACGGGCCTCATTGCTAAGTATAATTTATTTTTATACTTCTTGAATTATCATTGTTAAGTATAAGCCAATCGAAAATTAAGGTCCATTATTTTTAATTTTTGGTACAAACAATGGAAAACACTCGTTAAAATGGAGACAAAAAAAACACCCTCAACCCATTGGGTCAACCTGTAACCGAACCCGACCTGAAAGTGACTGATCCGCTTTTGATCTGACCCGCTAATGACCCAACCTGCTATTGACCCGACCTGTTAGTGACCCAATCCAAACCCAACCTGACCGACCCGATTGTTAGGTATAGTTAGAGTTAATATAATTCTTAGCTGTTTGTTTTTTTTTTGTTTTTTTTTTAGTTGTTACAATGATAACTATTATACTCTATTTTTAACCCAGCTATGCCTGTGTTTTTGTATCTTGTATTGTAACTTGATTCGTGAGGGGATCACATCAGCATTCATTTTTGGACTTATGGATTAATAATACTTAAGAAAAATGGGCGTAAATAATCCAACAAATTGGCAGTTTGACAATAATAATCTAACAAATGAATTTGGCCCATAATAATCCTACATTGGTGTAGGTTGATGTCGTTGAACTAAAGTCGATCTAATGGGGTTTACTTTTGTTAACAAGTGATAACGTGGCCTGCTGGTTATGAGAAGGGTGTCAAACTATTCATGGAGCACGATTTCAGAACAAAAGAAATTAAGGTTCCTTCCCTACTGTTAGGAATTTAATCCCCTAATCGCAGGAATGGTGATTAGTAGACAAAAAATATATCGAGAACTGAAATAACGGCAAAATAATGAAAGACAAAAAATTTACGTGTAAAACCCTAAATTGGGTAAAAAAAACACGGGCAAAATAAAAGTAGAATCCACTATAAAGTAGTCTTGGGAATTAGGGCACTCAATAACAATACACTCAATCACTCTAAACCTTAGAGAATTTCTATTGAGAATTCTTCTACTTAATAACTTAAGCCTTATAGGATATTTATAGGCATAATATACCCCTAGTTTCCTACTTCAACAGTTCAACTCAAACTGTAATAGAAAGTACAACCCAATTAGTGTACTACTTACCGAATTACAACCAAATTATACTCCTATTCTATATGTTATCTCCAACTAATAAATGAAAATTACATATAATAAGGAAATAAACTCAATTTAGAAAGCTATCTCCTAAATTGAGTTTGTTTCCTAATTATATGTGATTTCCATTTATTAGTTGGAGATAACATATAGGATATAATTTGGTTATAATTGGGTTGTATTTCCTATTACAGTTTGAGTTGAATTAGGAAACTAGGGGTATATTATGCTTATAAATATCTCATAAGGCTTAACTTGTTCAGTAGAAGAATTCTCAATATAAATTCTATAAAATTTAGAGTGATTGAGTGTGTTGTTCTTGGGTGCCCTAACTCCCAAGACTAAGTGCCCTTGCGATTGTAAGTGAGACATCATCGTAGGTTGTAATCACTTCACACGATGATGTCTCACTTACAATCTCACAAGACACTTAGTCTTGGAAATTAGAGCGACCAAGAACAACACACTCAATCACTCTAAACATTAGAGAATTTCTAATGAGAATTCTCGACACGTGAATCAACTTATGCTAATGATATAAATAGGCAATTACTTAACCTAATTTAATTAGGTTTAGGACTCCTTGGTCGTCATAAGATTTATATTGGGTTTAGGAAACTTTTCATAAACCATCTCACCAAATCTGGCCCACAAAAGCTCGTCCCTTTGACCGTGACCTGCCGCCTGGGCGGGCGGCCACAAGGACTGAGACCCGCCCGAGCGGGGCGGACCCTGCCATGCCCACATCTGGGTAGTTCTGCCCATCTGCCCGAGTGGGTGGCTCTACTGCTCGCCCCCGTGGTCCTATACGAAGTTCGTCGCTCTTTTCTCACCTTTTCTCGACCGCACCTCTTGCATATCACTTAGCCGCTTGACTACCTTTGAGATCAATACTTAAATTCGAGACATATCCTTAGATCTACGTCCAATTTTTCTTCCTTCCCTAATATCTCTATTAACTCACTTTCTCTTCGATATCGATGGTGAAATTAGGAGGCTAGAATGGTGACCTGTGAAAGCTAAAATCAAACCCCATCAAGAAACCCAAAAATTCATTGTTCTATTCACCAATCCGATGTGAACATGAGATGCCTGTCTTGCTCCAAACTGTGAAGAAGGAGACTTCGACACGAGAGAATAAGACAGAAGAAGAAAGAGGGAGATGAAAGATCATTAGTAGAGGGATTAATGGTTGGTTTCCTCCAAATTTAATTTGGGGAACCACATCATCAATGGGGTTAATGGAAAGTTAACCCTATTAGACTTTCAGCTTCAAAGAAAGAGTGAATGGGTAGAAATATTTGGGAATGAAGAAGAATTTAACATAGAAAAAGGAACCTTAATGTCTTTTGTTTTGAAATTGTGCTCCAATCCATGAATAGTCTAGCCCCCTTCTCATAACTAGCAAGGCATGTCATCATTGGTGTTAACGGAAAGTTAACCCTGTTAGACTTTAGTTCCGTAATGTCAGCCGACATCAAATGTGGGATTATTTTAGCCTAAATACATTTATTAGATTAAAGTTAAACAGACAATATGTTGGATTATTTACGTTTGTTTTTCCTAATACTTACCAATTTTCCCAAATAAAAATATAATTTCATTTAATTTACATCACCTTTATTAAATTAAACTTACTTTGTGTTGTTTATTTATTTTATCATTTTAAAACACTAGTTTGTACCCCTGCTATGCATGGGATGTTTAAATAATTTTTTTTTATTTTTTTATTTTATGTATGGATAAATTTATGTTATCAAACATAACCTATATTTCACTCTTAAATTTTCTAGTATTAGTTAACCTTTTTTTATTCAAGAAAATGTATATTATAATTTAATATGAGTTACTATAGTTGAGGTTGATTTCCTACTTTTTAGGTTGTTGTTTNCCCCCCCCCCCCCCCTTTTGAAGGCTTAAGTAGCAAATATCCGGACGTTCGTCCAAAACAAAAAAAAATTTACACATATAGTCTAGTGGAAAGATTAAGATAAATATATCTATATATCTACCAATCATTATAAATTACAATCGTAATTAATTTATTTGTAAATTATACTAATGGCTACCTAAGTTTTTTAATCTCTATGTATATATCTTATTTATAGTCACTTAAAAGGAAAAATATAATCCAAATGATTTCTGTAGACATCAGATGTTGTTAAAGAAGATTTTATATGCTAATAGAAGATTTTTACTCTACAATCTTAGTATAATCTATAATTGTCTTTTAGATTCAAAAGGATAAAAGAATATTGCCATATTTAAGTTTCGAATTTATAATTAAGTGAGAGAGGGGATTAATTGAGAGCTGGCCAAAACCCCAATACTCCAATGAAATTGATTTGTAATAGGAGAGAAGCAATGTGGAACTTGGAAAAGCTATGTGGGAGTTGGTTTATTGAGAATCCAACATTCTAAAATTTATAATACAATAGATTTACATAATCTTTACTACTCTATTTAATTACTAATATTAATGTAATGCATTCTTCATTTTCATTGTTGTTTTCATTGATAACTTTTTTTAATATATTTAAAATCTTGGCAAATTGTTTAAATGCATATTGGGTCATATTGTTTCAAGCTTTCTATCAATTGTACGTCCTCCCCTCAAATAAATAAATTAAAAATATATTATTTGTAAACAATCCAACTCAATTATCTTTACATCGCAATGGTGGAAAGTCCGAACTCTAAAAGACACACTTAAGCCAAAAAGGGGAATGCCTTGCTCATTAGACAAGTGGAACTATATATAAAAACATTGCAATCCCCGCAGTCTACCAATGTGGGATTCGGGGTGTTTGTTGGGCCCTTAAAGAAGGGTTTTTTTAAATCCAAATGAGGAATATCGTGTGGGGTAATCAAATGGTGGAACTACTTATAAGTAAATCAAAAAATCCCCACATTCTATCAATGTGAGACTTAGGGTGTCACACTCTTCTGTCTTTTTATATCTTCTTATAATAATGTCAATTTTGTTATTTTTTTTTTAACTATTACACAATACCCCCATATTTACCATTTATTGTTTGATTTTTTTTTTTTTGTTATATTCCCCGTGCATTGCACGAACATGAATACTAGTTTGTTCAAAACCTCCACATCAACCACACACACCAAAAAAGTAAAAAAAAAAAAAAACGATTATCCAACATCAATTAAATGGGTATTTGATCTTTGATGTGTGATAAACTAGTAAAGTGGTAATTAACCTTGTAAACTGATTATCATTTATCCCAAAACATAGACTATTCACTGTTCATAAGGCCCATAACTGACCCAACAGAGTGCCGAGCTCAGTAACGTGGACTTGTAACTCAAGTGAGGGCATTAAGGTTGCTGAACAGTTCGGACCTGTTAGATAGCTCGGCTTGGGTCTCTTGAGGAGGTTCCGAGCCTGAGGAAATGAGCGAGTGGCTCGCCCTAACGGCCTATGCTGGAACTTGATGGACTAAGCGCGCCTAAGCTGTGTGGCTGGGCTGAATTCGGGCTGGCTTAACCAGAGCAACCTTGGCTTATACAAAGAGCCCTCTTAGCTGTGGTAGTGTCGGGTAGCCACTCACTCATGGACTGATGCTCTACCTCAAATAGAGCCCCCACCTCTATCCAAAGCCCGAATGGACTACCATTCTTTCTACTTTTTATTGTACATTTTCATTTTATTTTTTATATATTTTTCTTATGGTATTCAAACTCTCAAATAATTTTCTATTCGAATGTGTATTATAACTCAATACTCTACAAAAAAAAACACGATTTAGCAAGGGACAAAATCCCTTCCGTTACTAAGTTTAGCAAGGGATGGCGAAAAATCCCTTCTTTTTTTTTTTTTTTTTTTGTGACATTAGCAACGGAATTTAGCTAAGTTAAGCTAATTATATTTTATTTTTTTCTTAGCAACGGAAATAGTGAATTCCGTTGCTAACAATTCCGTTGCTAACAAATTCTATTCAAAAAAAAAAAACAATTAGCAACGGATTTTATTATTTCTGTTGCTAAGTTAGCAAGGGAATTTCTTATTTCCGTTGCTGAATAGCAACGGATTTTACTATTTCCGTTGCTAAATGTTCAGATAGAAGGTTCATAAATATATTATGTTGCAACTATTCTTGTTAATGTAAACTTGGACCAATGGTGGAAGCGTTGTATGTTAAGAGAGAGGTCGAAGGTTCAAGACCTGGTTAAAGCAAAGCCTAGTTATATTACAAGGCAATATAATTTTTTTTTTAAAAAAGAATAGCAACGGAATTTTTAAATTTCCGTTGCTAAGCTTAGCAACGGATTTCTAAAATTCCATCGCTAAGCTTAGCAAGGGATTTCAGAAATCCCTTGCTAACTTAGCAACAGGTTCGTTGCTAAGGAGCTTAGCGACGAGGGTTTTAGCAACAGACAAATCCGTCGCTAAGGCCCTTTAGCAACGAATTTTTGGCTTTTAGCAAGGGATTTTGTCCCTTGCTAAATGGCCTTTATTTTTAGTGATATTTGCAGTTGAAGTGTATTTTTTATCTGTCTCTTTTTAATCCATAATCATACGAAAATGAAACATTTTCAAGGTTTTATCTTAATCTAACTAAATCAATATATATATACTATGATTTTATTTATTTTATTTTTTTTTTGGTACTGGTACGTATGTAAAAGTATTGAAGGCATGATAAGATAAATAATTAATGCTTTGTCAATGTCATCAAGAGCCAACATAAGTTACTTGCAACCACTTTGGTACAAATAGCGTAATTTGTGTTTAAGATCTATACATCACTACAAGAATTCGATTCATTTGTGACAGAATTTTACAACGGACCTAAAATCCCGTCGCAAATGTGACACATTTACAACGGTATTTTGCCATTTTTACTGTCGCTCTTTTATTAATTATGCCTTAAAATTAAATTTTACAACTACGAAGACCCTTTTTACGACATGATTTTCTCGTTGTCATCCCGTCGTATAAGGGAGCCGTCGTAGTTGTAAATTTCTATTTTCAGGCATAATAAAAAATCCGCAACAGACAGAATGGCAAAATGATAAAATACCGTCATAAATATGTCTCATTTGCGACGGATTTTAGGTCCATCATAAAATTTTATCGCAAGTGGATAGAATTCTTGTAATGATAAAAAAGCAAATACAACTAAAATTATGGCTCAATCAATTTTAGGTCAAATTGGTTTTAGTGTCGCAAAAATCTGTCAAAACCTAAAGCATTGGGAAGAGTTCGGTCTTTTTTGACAGGTCTACCTTAGTAATATCTTGCTAATTATACCCAGACCTGGCATAACTGACTTGAAACTGATTAGCCGACCCGATTGACCCGAAATCAAATCCGAACCGACTCGAATAGTGGCAAAACGATTTAGATCCGATTACCCAAAATTAACCGAAACCGAAACCTACCCGAAATCAAAATGACCCGACGTAACCCGAAACCGATTCTCACCTGACCCGAACACAAATCGAACCGATTATGACCAGAATTATATACAACCGAATCAATTTGAACCGAATCAAACCCAACACGACCCGAACCAAACATGACCCGAAACTAAAATGAACCGAATGTAAAACTAATTTAACTCAATCATTGAATGCAAATTATTATACCTGTTTTGTATTATTATTAGGACATTCCATAAAATATCAACGTGGCAAACTAATCCCCAGTATTATTACTAGAAAAAAAAAATACCTTGTATAAAGCTATCATTAAAATGTTGGTGGCTAGATTGAGTCCATCACCTAAAACATCTCATTGCCCCAAATCAAAACAATTTCCTCCGTATGGGAGAGGTTCTGATGTTAACTACAGTAAAAAATTTGCATATTAGGAAAATAAAATTGAAAAAGACAATATTTTGCCATTAAAATTGATTTTGGTAAGGCCTAAATAGGATTGAATGAGATTTTTGTGAGTAATTGCATCTTTGACCTTTACTCCACCAATTCAATTACGATCAAATTAAAACATGAAACGAAAAAAAAAAAAAAAAAATTCATATTTCATGAAGCATATTTATTAGGAAAAATTGGCATAATGGTTAGTTATGCCGATATGTATTATTTTCGATGGAAAATTAATTCTTTTTTCCTTTCTTTAAAAACTCCATTACTTATACCATCTCTACCTACTTGTTTTGGCAGTTTTTCTTCCCCTTTTCAAACCCTAATTTTGCGACAAAAAAGAGAGAGCAACCGAGTTGACGAAGAAATAACGTTCAAAACAGGTAGGTAAGGAGGCTATAAGTAATAGAGCTTTTAAGAAAAGGAAAAGGAAATTAATTCTCAACGAAAATAATACAGATCAGCATAATTAACGATGACATGTCGTCATTTAAGCAGAGAGATCTCACCGGCATGGAGGCGCGTGTCATTTAATTGATGGGAAAAATAAGTTGGTACTAATTTTGCAACCGTCCAAAGTTCATAGTGAAAATCGCAGCCGAGTGAAAGTTGGTGTTATTTATGCCAATTTTGCCTATTTATTATATCGTGAATATAAAAATCAAACAATTAAATAAGCAGACAAATTTGAAACCATAGTTAAAAGGGAAAACTGACAGAGTGAGTGATAACTCTTACCAAATAGAAGTCTGGGAGTGGTGTCAATGGAGATCGGAAGTAGAAATTAGGATAATTACAATGAAGTTACCAAAGGGTTTCGATAGGAGTTGGTAGAATTAAAGTTTCGGGAATTGATGCATGTTTGATATGGAAAATTGAAAGCAATTTCGCCATTAATGCTAGAATATCACTATCTTCTATCTCCGCTTTAGTGCTTTTTTGCCATGGATTGCGCTTTCCTCTTCGACTTCTATGAGTTTTCTTCTGAAGAGACGTTTATTTGAGGCGAGCGAGACATATTGCGATGAATTTAGGGTTTTGGTTTCTTTTTAAACCTCGGCATAAGATATCTTAGAATTGGGCCCCCTCTAAGCTTGGGCCGGTGGGCCTTGGGCAGGAAACTTGCTCGCCCTAGCTCATAGCTAGTCCTAGTTACACTTTGCACAAGATGCAATGTCCATTGGGCGGGGCGGGTGCGGATAGTGCCTCACCCACGCCCGCATCCACCAAGAAATTCCTATACTCATCCCCGCCTCATCCCTACCGCGGGTAAACATATTCAAAACCATCCCCGCCCCAAGTGGATATCCACCAATGGTAAGTATCCATCAACCCGCCTTAAATTTAATTACCACCCACAATATTTGGTCAAAAAGCTATCTCTAAATAGTTATTAGTATAATAAATTAAACGGAAATTTCCTGGGGTACCCCTGTACTTTGATGAAATGCCTATAGTACCCAAAGTTTTGGAAATGTGCCTGGGG
>BSSO01003852.1:0-15602 GCA_030267885.1 Mesembryanthemum crystallinum
ATTATATTTTATATTTTTTATAATAAAAAAAAATTCTTTTAGAGAGAAAAAAAATGTAGAAACCGGGAATATAAAATTGCAACTTATAGGGTCTTTTGACCTGACTTTTATTAAGTCTTAGGTTACCCCCCTCATTTCCCTAAAATCCTATCCTCTCCTCTCCTCTTTATTACAAATTCAGCTTCTTCCCAATGAGGCTAAAACTCGAAGTTCATATTTGAAGTTTCTACTTTTAGCCTTTATAGGAGTTAATTTCGGCTTTTAGGGAGCTAGATTTACCATGGAAATAAAGTAAGAGGAGGAAGTATGTGAGGGAAAATAAAAAATAGAAGGTGAAACTTAGCGGAAGCCCGGCCAAGCGACCTATGTATGTTTATATTCTTTTAGGATTTATCTGATGACCTTGCATATAGTCTATTGTTGTTTCCAAACAGCTGGAAGGCTAGAAACTCTTTGCCATTCAGAGGAATTGCACCATTAAAAATCCATAGAAATATGTCTCCAATGATTCTGAAATGGTGTCTCAGAAATTAGTTCATCAATTACTCTATTATTTATTGCCTTTTCTTTTAAGAGGATTATTATCTATTGCTTAATTAACACTATTGAGTTTGACAATCAACACTTAACTGATAGTGTTCTGGATTTTTATCATGATTTTCCTACTTAACTTTTGGATATGCAGGTCCTGTATACACATATTCAACAGGAAATAGACAACACTTATATGTGAATGATCCTGAAATGATAAGAGAATTGAGCCAGAACAAGACTTTAGATTTGGGTAAGCCTTCCTATATCACCAAGGCGCTTGCTCCTATGCTTGGCAATGGTGTTTTGAGATCGAATGGCACTTGTTGGGCTCAGCAAAGAAAAATTATTGCTCCACCGTTCTACATGGACAAGGTTAAGGTACATATACATCCTACATTCTCTAGTAGCTCTGAAATAGTGACACTTTGGATAGGTGCTATTCCACGTATGTGTCAGACACAAGAATAATAAGTTATAAATTGCTTACCGGTAGGTTAAACAACCCTTGAGTTGGAATCTATTTCCATTTAATATAAGCTACTTTGATGGAAGATCAAATAAGAGATCAAGAATCTAATCCAATCCCGATTTTTTTTATTACATTTAAGATGAACTACCTTTCTGAATATACTTGTACATAACTTATGTGGATGCTCACTTACTTAAAAATTTTGCAGGTGATGGTGGGGTTAATGAATGAGGCAGCCAAACCACTATTGGCAAAATGGGATGCTTGCATTGAAGCTCAAGGGGGATCAATAGGAGATTTGAGAGTTGATGAAGATTTGAGGACCATTTCAGGTGACATGATAGCTAGGGCTTGCTTTGGCACCTCTTATTGCAAAGGCCATGAGGTTTTCTTAAAGCTAAGGACTCTTCAAAAACTCCTTTCCAAGCAAAATTTTCTCTTTAAGATGCCTACCATCTTCAGGTATGTATATTTATGCATTTGGTGATAACACTATTCTCTAGCTTGGAATACATTAAAGTTCAATAATAATACTTTAATTTAAAGGATAAATATTTTAGCAAAACAAGTTCAAGATTTATTTGAATCTTAGATTTTGGTTTCTATATAAATCTCGAACCAGAAAAACCCATAAATAAACAATTTTTTTTTTTTTTGTGTGTGTGTGTGTGTCGCGCGCGCATGCAAAGGAGTCATAGAAATAGGTATAGACACATGTCAAACTTAGATCATTTGTGGTAGTCCATGAATCCGTGCCTTGATTATCTAATAATTAGAGAGGTAAAGTTTGGTTTGTAAAGGAAAACTCAACGGATTCAGTAAGTTTAGACATATTACAATGAAGTCTAATGTATCATTCTCACAAGATGACTGGACCTTTCCAATAACCGGAGAGGACCTACTACATAATCCATAGATATCAATTAAGCTAATTGACGTCCATTTACCACTTTGTTCTTTCCATCTTTAGCATGTACTAGCTTCACGCCGAACTTATAAGTTAAATAAATTTTGACTCTCAAATTGAGTCAAATCTATTCGAACTCATTGATGACGTGTCATGGAAAAGATGTACTTTCATATGAGGCGAATATTGAATTTGATGACCAACAAAGGGATGAGTCAAATTAGAGTTTCACTTCAATTCCATGCAATTGAAAAGATTACAACCTATGAGTTAATCATTTTTTTTTTTTTTTAAGGAATAAAGAGTTGATCATATTAATTGGGAGCAAAACTTGCCAATCCTTAATTACTTTGTGTAACTGTTACTTGTTTATTATGTTCACATTTTGTAGCATATTATGAATTAAAGTAACCTATGTCAGATTCCTAAACACCAAAGTCCAGAAAGAGGTGAAGTCCTTAGAGAAAGAGATTGAATCACTAATTTGGGAGGCAGTGCAAGAGGGAGCACATCAATCCTCTGAGGGATGTTCACCTGAGAGGGGTCTCATGCAATGGATCTTAGATGGAGCAATCAACGATCAGGATTTTGCTGGAAAGGATTCATCTAAGCAGTTGATTGTTGACAACTGCAAGAACCTGTATTTTGCTGGAAATGAATCAACAGCTGTGACTTTATCTTGGTGCTTGATGCTGCTGGCTTTGCATCCTGAGTGGCAAGATCGTATTAGGGAGGAGGTGGAAAATGAGCTTTGCAAAGATGGACTTCTTGATGCTGATTCTCTCCTTAAGATGAAATCGGTATATCTAGTTTCAACTTCATATATCCCATCACTCCGAAGCACAGATACCTATGAGTAGGTGGCCGGCGTGTCATATATTGGACACACGGACACAACATATATTAGACTTTTTATCCTTTATACATTGGCGCTTCCTCTTATTGGTGTCGTGTCAATATCAATATCATATATAATGTACCAATAATATGGATTAGGCTCATAGAGTGATTGAATTTGATGCAGGTGACTATGGTGATTCAAGAAACCCTAAGATTGTACCCACCAGGTGCCTTCATATCAAGGGAAGCCCTAGAAGATTGCAAAATTGGAAACATTATAATCCCAAAAGGGGTATGCATGTGGAGTTTGATCCCCACATTGCATAGAAACCCTGATATTTGGGGTCAAGATGCCAATGAATTCAAGCCTCAAAGGTTTGCAAATGGAGTTTCCAATGCATGCAAGGTTCCTCAAGCATATGTTCCATTTGGGGTTGGTGCAAGATTGTGCTTAGGCAAGAACTTTGCCATGGTGGAAATGAAGCTTTTGCTTTGCCTTATAGTCTCCAAATTTAGCTTCTCTTTGTCCCCAAATTATAAACATTCCCCTTCTTATAAGATGATTGTTGAACCTGGGAATGGTGTGCATATTCTTGTTAAGAGAATATGAGAGTTTCTAGGTAGCTAGGGCTAGATCAAGATTAAAGAACATGAAATAAAAGGATTAAAGTATGAATAAAACCACATTATTGTGGCTAAAAAAAAGGGTAAGAGTAAACTTCAATAGGAGAGAAATATTATGCTATCAGAGATATGTACACCCATTTTATGATGGTTTAACATGAAATTTTCTTGAAATTTGTTTATGTTAGCAATCTTAGTCAATAATTTTGATTGCTTGTTTTTATCTTCTCCTTTCTCCTTTGATGAGACTCTTGGTGTTTAGTTGTTATCTATTTATATATTTGTCATTAGAGTAGCAATGTATATGGATAAGCCATCTACTAGTTTGAGGACATGCTTACCTAGAAAGAAAAAAAAAAATGAAATCTTTAGGTGATTCATTAAGGGGCACTTAATGGTACACCTATGTAATTATGCAAGTAACCTAATAGTTATTGAGAAGACAAATTTTTTTGTTTAGAGTAGGTCTTGAATACGATGGACAACTTCTAAGGGCGAAGCTATAATATAATTCCTTTATTTATGGTGATTTACATATTTAAAGGGGTGGCTTTCACATCAAATGTGTGACTTTTACTATGAACTAAGTTTATACAAGACTTTGCGTTTCTTTATAATTTTTATTTATTTTTGAGTACTAAAGTAACCCAAAAAAAAAAAAAGAAAAAAAAGAACTTGCAACTTCATAGTGGAAACATAAAAGGGAAAAGTAGATAATGTAACATGCCTCCTGTATAGCACCCACACGGACTAAATTCATGGAACACTCGAGTCTTTGTGTTAGGAGGTGCTCTTTCACCGCAACCAAAAGGATGAATGTGAAACTGCAATTGCCAAGTGGGGCAATATTGGGGACTTCAAAGCTCAAAAATCAGGAAACAAAAGGGGATAAGGTATAAAAAGAAACAAACCTATGCCTCAGAAATGGCAGTTATGGCGATTGGAATAGGATCATCAAATAGACTCCTCCTTCCCATAACTGTATCCACCAGTAACAGAGGAGTCTCAAGAGGAGGAGAGAGAAAAAGACCTCCATTTCCAATCTTCATCTCCACCAACCCATCACACATAAACATCGATTCTCTCTCCAATCTCTACCGCTCTTGCAGCCACTCCCCTCTCCTCCGTCATCCCTCCACTACCACCGCCGTCGATATCGACTCCGAAAAGCTCGCGGTCGCAGTCTCTCACAGCTCCGTCGTGGTGTCGGTGTTTGCTCAGATTGATGGCGGCGGTGGTGAGAGAGATAGAGGTTTATGGGAGAGATTTGTGCCCAAGGCGGCGGAGAATGGGGAATTGGTGGGGTTTGGAAGGGCTGTTTCTGATATGGGATTGACTGCTTCTATCCATGATGTCATGGTTAGTTTCTTACATTTTTTAAGTTGCTACTCATTTTTTTTAAGGATTGTGATATTGGCATGATAAATATTCATATGTTCATTACAATCTGCATTTCATTTTTGTTGTGCGACTAACTTTTTCTCTATATGTATTAGAGCTAATTATTCAGTACATTCAGTTTAGTACTATCATTTATCTGAATTAAACCGAGCTAAGTGTCAAGTTTGCCTCATTAAAAATGCTTGTTTATAATGATTTTAGGGGATTGAAACAAGAAGGTTGTATAGGAAAAAGTAGTCTAAATTTTACATTGAAAATGCAAAACCACACAAGTTCCCAAAAACATTGTATTTATGAAACTAAAAATTTTATGTGCTGTGCCAAAAACTATTTGGTTGACTGCTAAAAGTCGAAATGTGTCGGTTTTCCTACATTTTATAAGTTATACCCCTGTGTTTAATTGAAAAAGTTGAGGAGAACATGGCCTTATTTTGAAGTGAATTGAAGCAAGTGACGTAAACTGAATCGGATGAGCTGGCTGAGGAATGAGGATTTGTTTTCAGATGCTAGTCCGATTACAGTAAAATCATTTGGATGAGCCCTTATATTATAATGAAAAAAAGGGGGATAATGAGAAAGAACCAATTTCATGTGTTGTGTTACTACCACAGATTATACGAGAGTTGAGTTTCAATTTAGTTTGCATTCACCTTTGGATGCTCTTTTGCCTCCTGTTTATCATACTTGCCTTTCGTTAGTGTTATCATCCTTGCCTTTCGTTACTGTTTTCATTCTCTTTCTGAAATCATTTTAACAGGCCGTGGTAATCCTCAGTATGTGTGTAACCAGAAGTTAATACTGATTCCTTTGTGTGGGTTCTCTTCTCCAAAAAATTCGAAGGAAGTTGGCCCGGGAATTGAATCTATTTGCAAAATCAAACTTATTACCACAATAAACAACTTCTTTTGTTTCTAAAAATTTTACTCCCTGAAATGGTATTTTTAAGGTGCCACTAGTTCTTCAATGCATGAAGGGTAGTATAGTTTCTTACATGAATTCATTCGAATGACAACTTTGGTTATCCAATTATGTAACGCAGGAACTGTTCTTAGTGACTTTCAGGTCATTCCTCCTTTACGGCTCATGGGAATTGGTCGGATGATAGTTCAGCGGATCTTAAGGTTGGTTTTGAACTTTTGAACCCTCTTTTCCAATCTAAACTTTCCCTTGTAACACAAATTCTTACATCCTCTATAAACCATTTTATTGCCCGTCCTTTCAGAAGTCTCAGTATTAGAGGCATTTACGACATATCAGCCCTCTGCTCTGAGAAGGAGAGGTAAAATTTTATGTTAACCAATCTGGATTAGGATACGAGCAGAACTCAAATGTCAAAACTTCTAACATACCACCCCCTTCCTGGGGAAAAAAATGTCAGGTTATTCTTCGAGGCTTGCAGTTTCGGAGATGACATTTTGGGATCAACAACGATGATGTACATAAAAACAACATCTAGCGACTTGGATGGCCGCGAGATAATCAAGGAAGTTGGTCGGAGACCGTCAACACTATTGTGATTTGTAGCTATCTTACCAAAAAAAAAAAAAAAATGTGTATATGTTTTCACTTGATCTGTATAATGTTGTTTAGCATGTGTATGGCTTTGGTTTCTGTAAATTTTGATATCTTCCTGTTGATCACTGGTTCCTGTGCAGAAGAAGTATTCAATATTTTTTGGACATATTCCTGCCATCTGTAGTGCACTGTGACATCTTTTCTTTAATTGTTTCTTAATATGATTATGAAGAGATGGAGAGGGGACAGCAAAAAGATGGTTATCCGTTGGTATTGATGCTCAATTTGTCAAGTGTTTCCTTGTCATAAAGTAAGGTAGTCTTTTACTGTTGTTACATGATTTGCAGCCTTCACTTTTATTTCCTTTTTTTTTTTTCCCCTCTCAACTTTACCAATTCCTCAAAAAGTGGAGAGAACATATTCTTCTTCTCTACTAGTCTCCTGCATATCTGACTTTGTTTTGCAGATGATAAAAATGATGAAAGATCCATCAGGCTCATCATCATCAATGGGGAAAATCTGGGTTGAAGTCTGTCTGATTTCAGCTCGGGGGCTGCCTCGTTCTTCGCTGTGGAAACATCAGTGGTACGCCGTGGGTTGGATTGATCCTGACAACAAGTACTGCACCAAAATTGATGCTTCTGGGAACCCAAATCCTGTGTGGAAAACCAAGTTTACGAGTGTTGTCGACATGTCAGAATCAGATTCCCAGAACCTGGCATTGCACATTGAAGTTTACAGCAGGGAGCCAGTTTTCCTTAGAGAGAAGCTCCGGGGCACTGCAACTGTTAGCTTGAAGGAATTTTTGGTTAAGTATAGAAAAAACTCCGAGGGCTCGGAAGAGGGAAAAGAAGATGTAGGGAGCTTCCAGTTGAGGAAGAAGAGTTCTGATAAACCTCAAGGGTTTATTGATGTCTCTATCAGGATCTCACAAGAAAAGGAAGGAACAAGTTCATATTCTTATCTAGGTAAGCATATTTACTGGTTCTTTTTTTGGGTTTTAGGCTTTTTAGGTTTTATTGAAAGAACTTCTTTTATAATCCATATCAAAGATAAGGTCACATACATACTGATACAACCCTACTAAGGCTGCTAGTAACAGGATCTACAGGGTTGGTTAAACTAGTACTAAAATTTTGCAGATCTAGTTCCCCCTCCCCCCTTATAAAGTCTGTAATTTGTGTTTTTCAGTGTTGAAACAATATTCACGGAGGACTATAAATTTGTCCGGGGCTTTCTTTCATGGCCGCCACCATGGAATTGGAGGATCTTTGGTTTCCACCAACTGAAAAAAAAAAATAAAAAAAAAAATCATACTGCAACCAAATTGCCTTTGGTTTCAACCCTGATAAATAATCTAAACTAAATTGGTCTTAATTTGAAATGAATGATTGCACCGGACTTGATTTAACTTTCAAAGACCACCATTTAGTGGACATTGTACTTTTCCATCTGGTTTCCTGCAACCAATTTGACAAATATTGACATTCATGTCTCTTGTTTGTAGGAAGGGAGGAGGGATTTAACTTAAGGGATGGCAGTAATAGCATTACATTGGCAACAGATGCAGGGCCAATGCAACCTTACCCGGCAGGACAGGCTAAACCGTCATTTCAACAGTCAGGAAGACCTTGTCAGCCAGCAAACCATCCATATACACATCCGGTGCCATACCCAACAAACTATGCGCACCCGTCTATTGGTGGACCAAGTTACCCCCCTGCCAGCGGGCCAAGTTACCCTCCAGCCAGGGGGCCAAGTTATCCACCACCACCACCACCACCACCACCTTCTAATGTTGGGTACATGCCCACTTTTTTCCCGCAAACAGCTAACCAGCCCACATCATATATAAACATGCCATCTTCAGGAGCTGGAGTAGGACGGGGTGTTAGACCCGGGTTTGGAGCAGGTTTGGGTGTTGGAGCCCTAGCGGCTGGTGCTGTGATCTTTGGTGATGATCTTATGTCAGGGTTTCAACTTCCTGGAGGAATAAGAGATCCTAGCCTTACCATGTCAATTGACCCTCCTTTCTGACAAAAGTTGTAATGTGAATAGCATCCATGTTTTACTGAAGTTGCGTAGAGCAGCTTAATTTAACAGATTGAATACCATAATTGCAAAAAGCTTTAATAGACAATGCATACTTTACAATCTTTTCAGCTATGCTACCAAAATGAGTTCACTGTTGAATATATATATTCGTCCTTGTGATTGTAGTTTTCAGGATGTTTACAAATAGGACACTAGACATTCTTTCTCCCTCCGTCTCTCTTGCATTTGGTTTACAAGGTGCACTTGACATCTTTAGAAGAATGATATCAAAGAATAAGAACACGGCCATTTATGTTAGGGTGATATGTGGAAACAAGCTTCATGTTTGCAAACATAAATCCTCTGAGCCAGCAACCACTCTGTGCAGAAAGTTTTCAACAACAGACAAAAACTCTTCTGCCTTTTCTTCATGGGGCAGGTGACCACAATTCTTAATTACGTCTAGCTGGGATCCAGGTATTGCTCGTGCAAGCCTCTCAGAGTTCCAAGAGGGGACAAGCCGGTCTTTGTCGCCAGTAATAATCAGTACTGACAATATTCCAGACAAAGAGAAAGATCAGTTGTGAGAATCACATAAGCTCAGGAACATGTTTGGAACTGTAAGCTAACGAGCTTCATGATTATTACTTGAATCATATAAACAATTTCCTCCTAGAACTTATGCCACCATAATGGTTTTCAAACAAGAACAAATGTTTGTAATAAGCATGATAGGCAAGACAGGGTAAAGATAAACAAATAACAGCTGGATTAGTTCCGCCTGTAAGATAAGTTCTATTTGTTTTTGGTACAGATATTGAGTCCATTATCTAAGTGCTGTGAAGCATGAAATGAATGCATATGCTCTTGTTCATCTGGTTAGCAGTGATACATTGGAATATAGAGATTGTAATTGGACATCGATTATACAAAACATTAGAATCATTTCTACTAAGCCAGATCAGATGGATAGTTTTGTGGACAGGTTTGTCCACTTGGTTCCACCAGTAGTTATGGGCTAAGCAACAGGGGTAAACCTAGCCCCTAGCTCCCACTCCCATGGAATACTCGTATTCATCTTAGGTTTTGTTTGACTGAATGGAAATTACTTCCATCTTTGTTATCTAATAGCACAAAATTAGTAGGTTAGGAGGAAATATTTTACAAAGTTTCCTCCTAATACGAAAAGGTATTTTCCCTTTCAAATGAAGGGGAAGATCACTTTTCTCCTAACTATTCATCTCATCTCAGCTCTAAGCCTCTAAACCAAGTACCGACAAGAAATTAAATTAAGATAACTTTTTTCAAACTCAACAAGAACAACATCCAGTGTAGTTTTGTCGTAGGCTAGGGTTTAGGGAAGTCAAGATATATCTTTTTCCCCAAAATTTCATCTGAATTATTATTATTGTATATTGAATTTATTTTTAGGAGTAACATCTCCCTCCAACCAAATTTTGCAGCATAAGCTGTAGGATATTCAACTTGAGAACAATGTTGAACATGTATACAATGCTCTGTATTTCACTTGTGTTGATCAAAGTAAGACTGTTTCCCATCGTTGGTCTTTTCACCGTATTTATTAGGGACTTTATGAAAAGCCAAGCTTCCATACACGGGATTAGATATTTATGTCTGCATATTTGTCCACTAGCAAAGTACACATCTCGGTTCACCTATGCTAAGGTGATTAGGTCTAAAAGAGGACTTCTTTCAGCAATACACGAAAGAGAAATCACTATATAATGCATTACCTGGGCAGGCAATCTCTTGGAGTCTTGTTTCTAATGGCGGCTTTAGTTTTGTTTGAGAATCTGTCAACATCGCCACAGTATATTCCACAAGGGCCGTATCCCAATCTTTGGTTCTAAGTGGCTGCATCAGAAATTTATGCATAGGCGTTAATTTAGTTTTGCATCGTGCACTGTAACGAAACGAAGTAAAGAAAAATTAATAAGAAAGATGTATATATCACCTTTGTGTAACCGTGTAGAATATGGTCAGTAAATTGACTTGCATCATACCATGCGTTTCTTACAGCAGCAGTACCAAACTTATCAATGATCATCCTCACCTAAAAAGCATTCAAGATAAACATACATAAAACCATTATAATCCATTTGCAATCTACTGAGTTCGCATAATTCCACACTGTCAGAAATAATTCCCATCAAGTAGTTGCTAGTATCGTGCCGTGGCAATGTTACTCATACTTTGTATACACATAATCACCATAGGAATCAAATAGGTGATGCTTTTGAGTGTCAAGATTGAATGTTCTAATGATAGCATCAGCATCTAAACATCTTGATAATTACCTTATTAGTAAGTCATAATTACCTTATCAGTAAGTATATATGAGAAGGCTTGAAAGTTTCTATCAAAAAAGTGTAAGTGATGAACAAGGGGAAAGAAGTGTTGTATAATAGGCTGACCAAGAATTTTACCAACATTATAGCCAAGGCAGAACGCAAGATTGCAGCCAATGCTTTCCTGTACAAGGAGTTCATGATATCCAGCAGTCCTCTCCATATTTGCAGTATTGGTGTTGTAATGTATCGATAGACCTTTGACAAGATCTGTCCAAGCCTCGCAAATAGATTTGGATGTTGATCCGAACCAGAGTCGTTCTCTTGGTTCTCCTTGCCTAACTGATTTTTGTTAGCAACCTTGGGAGCAGAAAGTGGGGCCAGAATTGCTGGTGCAACAAGAATCAAAGCAGCAACGCGGTCTGGAGCCTCAAAATAGGCTTCCACAGCTGTGAGAGATCCGGCTGAATGCCTATCACCAATAGTGGTAACTTTGTTAACAAAATAAGATATCTGTAAGGCGTACAGCTTGGAAGCAGCAAAACAAAATGAAATTTAGAGCTAGAAATAAAAAAGAGTAATGCTCTCGTTGGATGTTTATCTTCATGTTCCAGATAGGTAAGGATAAGATATCTCTTATCCCAACAGGAAACTGGCAACTCAAACACACTGCCATTTTGGGGTGTCAAACCCGGATTTCCTGAAGAAAGGCCATCTATCATGAGGCTATACCCAGCTTTCCATATTTATAATCCTATTTAATGGTTATCGGTAATATTCATAAATCAATAAGTTTATTGCATAACTCAAGGACAATGATCGGGGTATTTGAGTGTAGGACTCAAGCTGTTTTCTGGGTTCTTTCTGTTTTTTGGTCCAATTTCAACTGTGCAAGTCCTCATATTATAACTGGGTGAAATGTAATATTGATAATATAACCACGTACGCACCCAACAAGTACCACCTTCTCTGATGCAAGGAAGTTGATGAAGTACAAAGTTGCAAGCACAGAAAATGCCATGGAATATGGATTAAGGGGCACTGTGTCATCCTGAGAACGTGCTGAATAACGAACTCTTGATGTTAACCCAAATGCTGGTCTATCAAATGCCAGAACCTTTGAACCAGTGATTTGGGCAAATGGCTTAGTAACTCGATGCCAAGAAAATGCAGATGCACCAAAGCCATGTAGTAGAATCATGGGGAGACCAATCTTTTTTTGAGTATCAGACTGAGAAGAGGTTTGTTCCTGTGACATGCTTGGTGTCTCTGGTTCTGGTTCACATACTTTATAATGTATATGCACACCTTTGAACTCACAAAAACAGCTGTCTGGATCGGCTAATAGTCTTGGGTCGACTAACTCATCCTGATCTATCCCAGCTATGCTCCTCCGTTTCTTCTTCACCTGTTCACCTATCAGTGGCCCTGGAATAAAGCAAAAAATATGCTATCACTTTTCCATTTCTCCATCAAGTTATTGACAAAGTGCCCTAGACACCCCCAGAGTACCCCGCCCCCCAATATGATAGAATGACACTCATGCTAAGAAGGTAAAGTTTGAGAATCTGATTGCTGTCTGGTTTGCTTGCATCTTGTTTGTTCCTCAATAGTGGTAATCTTATTGCTCAAACCTAAGGACAGGGTGAGATATGAGGTTCAGACCCAGCTATTCTATGGCATTCAATGGGTTTTGATCTTAGCTGAAGTGTAGAAGTGTCATATTCTAAGTTATGTGCAACAGTCGAAGAGTCGAAAGCACTTATGTTGAGTTGGAATGCAAGTTGAGTATAGTTTGTGGTAACTAGTTAGACAAAATCATGGAAGAATAATCATTGCGCCATAATTTCTAGGATCAGATCACTTCCTTTCCTTCTAATGACCTCTCCACTTCACTAATCAACTTCATTTACCAATCAACACTCACTAATCTATGAAATACACCTGGGATTATTACGCAGAAAAAAATTGGAGTAATAAATTCAATGATCAGGTCCACAATTGCAATGAGAACTGGGCAATAATTCATACCAAAAACAACGAATCTCACAATTACAAGTACTTACTTGGCTAGCCAAAAAAACTGCTAAATCTGTTGATAAATTTGAAAACCCTGAAAAACACACTTCACCCTCAACGGCTCGAATCCAAAAAAAACACAAACGAAGACCAATTTACTCAATACCTCAAGAATCCACATTACCCTCACAATGATATGAAGCAACCAATATAAAATTTCCAGAAAAACAAGCTGAATAAGAGTGAAGATTACCAGAATAATTGGAAGCAGAGCCATCAAGTGAAGGAGAAGATGAAGAAGCAGCTCTAACTCGAACACCACCTCCAAATCTCTTTCCTTGTTTTCCCTTCTCCATTTTCCAGCAATTTCTCGACCCATCATGAAATGGGAAATCGAAGTTTTTACTCACATAATTTGATTTCTGAGGAGATATCAATGCTATCTGATGAGAATTGCATTGAAGCGCCAATAACCCATTCATTTCTTCTCTGTTTTCTCTCTCTTTTTGCGCAAATTAGGGGAGAAAAACTAGGGAAGGTAGGTAGTTCAGTGCTTCACATAGTATTTGTGATATGAGTCTTTTTGTGGAAAAAGAGAGATGAATTGTTGTAGAATTGGAACATTTTGTTGGTTGGTTTTCTTCTGCCTCCAAAATATGTACTGTTATCGTACCAAAAAAAAAAAAAAAAAAAATATGTACTGTTAGTTGAAACTTGAAACATTACTCTGTTGGTTTGCATATACTGAAACAGTGAAATAGTAGTTGTTGGAATTGGAACTTGGAAGGCTTAAACTGATGACACCACATCACTGGATAAGTAATAATTTAGTACAGTATTACATTGGCAAAAATAAATCAGTTTTACAGCTTGTTAGTTAATTGTTGCACCTAGGCTAAATAGTAAATACAACATTTAGCGTACCACCCTTCCAATTCTTTAACACGCTTTTCCGAAATATACAGCTAAAATATTTTCTATTATTTTTCATGGAATAAGAATTTTTTATCTGCCCAAATGGGTATAGGGTACCAACACTCTACGTCCAAGTGGGTGTAGGGTACAAGCCATCCTATACTGATTTTACACCCATTTGGGCGGAGGGTTGGTGTACTATAAAAAGAAAAATAAATTAATTGTTAAATTCCTTTTTATTCTAATAAAGAAAATGTACATTTAAAAAAATTATATTATATTTTTAAAATTTTTTTTAAGAAGCTAAAAAAATTAGTTCAAATCATTATAGTTCAGCAGTGTATTTTTTCTTTAGCTTAAATTAATTTAGTTATGCAATTTATTTTATTTGTTACATATTACTATTTATTTAGTGTAAAAATTTAGTTTTGTAACTTGTTTTCTTCTCATATATTTCTATGCATTTAGTTTATTTAAGTTCAAATTAATTCAAAACAGCACCATTCATTGAAATGAACACAATCTAAGAGATTGTTTTGGTAAAATTCCATTTTTAAAGTGTAGAGTGTTAGTCGTTTAGGAGGGGGGAAAAAATTTAAAATAGAATAAGGACTTGTAGTCATTTTCTCTCATTAAAATGTTGTATCTATCACATTTAGGTGTTGGTAGGGCTGGCCATGGGCCGGCCCACGTGCCGCGCCGGCGTGCCTGGAGCTTTTGAAGGCCCGACCCGACCCATGGCCCACCCAATGCGTATCGTGCCGTGCCGTGTCACCTATTCTCAAAAACGGCCCACGGCCCATTGTGCCGTGCCTCGTGCCGAGTTGTCGTGCGTTTACAAATTTTCAAAATTTGTATTAAAATATTATATTTTTGTCGTGTCGAAGCGTGCCGTGCCATGCCTAGGGACACGATTTTCTTGAAATCGTGGGTCGTGCCTGGGGTGGGCTCGTGCCATGCCAGTGCCAACTTGGTGTCGCCCGTGGCCCTGCCCGACCCATGGCCAGCTCTAGGTGTTGCATTTAGCACCAGTTCAAGGGGATTGCTTAACGTAACAGCGAAATTACTCGACGTAGTCGTTTTTTCCAAAAATGCCATCTTCATTTCTCCACTGATTTTCAACCTTCCTCATTTCTCTCCCTAAAAGGGAGGGAAGAACTCCCACACCTCATTGAATACATCAAATTACAACCTTCATGCTTAACAGAATTGGTACTGCATGATCACTCCCACCACATCTTAGCAATGTTTTTGTCTTCTTTCTTATTGTTGTAGAATATATTCTTATCTGGCATTTGAATTGACATTGTTACCGGGAATGTTAGTGGACATGGGAGCTTTTGGGATAACCCGAAACTGAATAACGTCGTTGGTCATTTGCTTCATTTGTTTATCCTTGTTCCTTGTCACAACCCCAGGAACCACTGCAATTGCCGTTCACCACCCCACCCCAACCCCCAAAACCTGTCAACCACCCTGGCCCCACCCCCACACGCAATGCCGAGATGTGCCGCCCAGCACCACCCACCCAACTCGACCCAGACCTCGCCTACCCCACCCACCCACCCTGTTAACCACCGTGGTCCCACCCCAGACCCAGACCCCGATGCCGACAACCATCCCACCCTCAGCCCTGACGACTCCTCTCCCCACCAACAACAAATCAATCGCCACACATCTGTTAAAGCCATCAAATCTTAAACCCTAACTTTAACTCTTTTTTTTTTTAAAGAAAAAATCAATTCAATTAAAGTTGTTCGATTTAAATATCCTTAGCATCAAATGATCCATGGTGATTCGATTTATTTATTCACAATGACTAAACACAATAATATGGTGGAGGGAGGGTTTTGAGAGAAAATATATTAAAGGGAAAAGAAGTTGAATTGCTATTGAAAAGGGCAATTTCGAAACTTTTGGAGAAAAATTTAGGAAAAATTTCATTTTGGGTGTCTGATGTTAGCCTAATTGCAATTTGGGTACCTGTCTTTTCAATATTCTCATTTTGGGTACCTGACATTTCAAAAGTGTCTCA
>BSSO01003853.1:0-15597 GCA_030267885.1 Mesembryanthemum crystallinum
CGTTTGGCGTATTACCCTAATACACGCCGATATGGTTGGCGGTTTTGCCCCGTCAAGACTCCGTCAACTTGTAGCTGACGTGGACAATATGTTGGGAATTAGTTTTGAGGGGGGCACAATTTGATAATTATTTTATATTTAAATAATATTCCCGGAAATCGCTCAGAATCTTGTTAGAGTTGATTTTATACTTTTTTTGGACTAATGGTATCTTTTGGGAGGTATTAACTGGTATATATTTTTAAAAATCGACGACAATTCGGCGATAAATAAAGATATATTTTCTTTTCTTGTGACAGATATCCCCCATAAAATATACCAATCTCAGTAATTGGCCTTTTCTGATGCAAGAGTTGATTTTATACACAGATGTCTTATGGTGGAGTCCTTAATAGTAGTTTGAGTTTCTTGAGAAAATGATTTCTTTTGGAAAAATATCTCATCCATTTTATAGTCGCAAATTCATGAGTACAATTGTCTAACTGATAGACGACCCAATCCGTAGGTGATTTTTCGCAATTTAGGGGTCCTTATACAACTTATTATCAAATTTTTCATAAGTTATAAAAAATCATCCATAGAAAGCTAAAATGCACTTTTAAATTTCGAAAAATCATGATTGAATTGGATCATCTAATGATTAGACGATTTATACAATAGTATTACTCTTTTATAGCTTACGACTTGGGAGAAATTTTTTTGATTCGAATTGTACTCATTATAAAAGTCATGCTACTACTTGGAGTAGTGCTTTTCATTCACAAATACTCAAATTTTTTCTAAATTTTGCTTATTTTATGAGCTACTTTCTACTTATACCACAGCCAAAATGGTTTTGAGAAAGTGACATTGAAACTATAAGAATAATACCATATTAGTACCCTATAGAATACAATGTATAAAGCTAAGTAATGTCTCTTTCGTGTAGTGAAGTGTGCGATTTGGCTTGCAAACTTCAATAGCTTAAGAAGGTCAACATCATTAAGAAACGGCTTTGATAAGGTTTTATCCAATTAGCACCAGTTTTGGTGCAATTTAAGAGAACCAAGCAACACCAGTAAAAAGGCATCACTTGACATATATACTAATGAATCCCATGCTTATGGACAATGTTTTCCAACAATTTTCCACCTTAGAGTAAGAGATTCTTTGGTCTAATTTTTAAAACTTTATTCTCTCATTTCATTTCATCAATTCTCGAAATTTCTAGAAATAAAGTTAAGATGACGTTGAAGTCGGAACTCAATTTTAATATTTAATTTATAGTGTTGTTTGGGTTGTGTAGGGAATAGATTGAAGGAGAAGTAGGACTGTATGGGTGTTAAATTTCAGATATCCTAAACAAAAAATTTATATACATTTTCAATGTTATAAATTTGGATTTCATTATTTTTAATTTGGATATTTTGGATACCGAAATAAATAAAAAAAAAAAAAAAAAAAAGAGAAGTTATATTCAGATATCTTGAATACAAATATTTTTGGATTTTTTCATATATTTTGGATCTACAAAAACTAAATAACATATATCTGAAGATTTTAGATATTCGGATATCCAAAATTCTACCAA
The DNA here is from genome assembly GCA_030267885.1 of Mesembryanthemum crystallinum. Classification (NCBI taxonomy): domain Eukaryota; kingdom Viridiplantae; phylum Streptophyta; class Magnoliopsida; order Caryophyllales; family Aizoaceae; genus Mesembryanthemum; species Mesembryanthemum crystallinum. Next base: position 1,571 of record BSSO01003853.1, read on the forward strand.
TGATATCCAAATCCAAAATTTCGAATATAAAATTTTTGGATAATTTCAAATATTTTTTAACACCTCCTGGTGGAAGGGTAAGGGAAAAAGAAATTTGTTGTGAAAGAGAAATTCAAAGTTCTAAAAATTAAGTCCGCCAATGTTTAAAAACTAGAGTATAGAATGTAAATGGTAACTTTTATTTACTTTTTGTATAGTGAGTTACACTTGTTTTCCAGGAAACAAGATAATGGCCACATTTTTTAAGAGTGACGCGGAGCAGTAGAGTGAGTTATACTTGTTTTCCAGGAAAAAAATAATGGAGGTGTCCAAATTTTACCCAATCAATTAAAGGAATTATTTTATTTTATTTCTTTAAATTTTAAAATTTACCTAATCAGTCAATTTTTTTTTCCACATAATGGTGATGCACGAGTCTCTAAAGTCCCCTCTAAATCCGCCTCTGTTTGTAAGTGGAGGAAGTACTGATTATGGACCATATAATAATTCCCTATTCACACCTTCTTTATCAGAAAGTTTGGGCAATTGGTGGATTGAGTAGTTGGTCATCTGGAGCAGACCATTTGGGTGGATATTTGCAGGTCCATATAGATGAAGGTTGTTGCTGTTGGCTTCTGGAAAACCATTCTAAATGAACTGTTTTTCAACTTCAGCAAAGTCAAAAAGGTGCATTATCATTGGCTCACTGAGTGGATGAAAAACTTTGCTACTAGTGTAAAGGAACCTATTGACTTAAATTGAAGGTATTTAACAGAAATACTTAGCTACTAGTAAAGTTTCACTACTTTACTAGCTAGTCAATGCATACAAAATGAAAGCATGAAAGCACTGCAAGCAAGGTCATCAAATGATTATGGTAATATGTGAGAGAAAAAGTAAGTTGCTGAACTGAACTAAATGCAGAAGGGGAACGATGACATGAACGTAGCCTACGCCCCTGGCTGGAAATGGAAACATTCATCAACAATATGATCAGCAGCTGCTGTATCATGATCAGCAGCAGCATAAGGTAGTACAAAGGTGAATGTTGATCCACAGTGCTCTTTGCTAAATACTGTCATATGACCACCCATCAGCTCAACCTGTACTTAAAATTAACACTAATCAGACATTAGAACGAAACCACAGTTCAAAAGAAAGCAAGCATGAATCCCTCAAGCAGAAATAGGTTAGGCAAATTGTAGAGTTCAAACAACATTGAACATCTTAATTTTACCAGTTGTTTGGATATCGGTAGGCCTAGTCCAGTTTCACCGTGCTTTCGACCATGATCAGCACCTTCTTGCTTATGATTTGTAAATAAAGTTGGCAAAGAATGCTCTGTGTACATCATAACAAAAAATCAAATGAGTAATGAAAGCATTTAACAAACTCAAAACTGTAATAAACATGTACTCCCTCTGTCAGTTGAGAATCTCAAGTTTAACTTTTTGCAGTCTTTTAGGACAATCTTTGATGATATATTTAGTTATTTACAACATATTTCAGCTAAATTTATATAAATATTTGGTAAGCTGAATCTAAAGAACATATTGATTATTTTCAAAGTTTGTAAACTTTGGCTTTTGACTTTACAACTGAGAAAGTCAATTTTGGACGGAGATCTGAACACTGGAATACCCAAAAATATAATCTGAAAATTATCACTTTAAAAAGGATTGAATTAATTTCAGTTGGAACCTGGTATTCTTACGCCACTGTTATACGCATCATATTGTATCCACAGCGTTGTTGGCCTCAAACCAGCATGCCTCTCTTCATCTTTCGACTCAAGATCTACACAAGTAAGAGCTTCCACATAGCATTCATCAGATTTATGATCTCCTCATCTCCATCATCTCCAGAATAGGGAGCTGGTACAACAAAAAGCCTTATGCCAACTTTGCCTTCATGTGTAAATTTGATGGCAATGCTGTAGAAATTTAAAAATGCTTCAACATATAAAAGTAAAAATAAACTGAAAATGGAAATTAAATACCAAGATCACAAGATGAATAGCACTCATAGATTCAGGTATTAAAAAGAAAGAGCAAAGATGCAAGCAGATATATATGTATATATCTATCTTTTCTGCAATATAGAATTTATAGTAAGCATAGTTTATTTCCCAGAAAAAAGATAATGCAATACTGGTGAATAGTTCATCTGTCTATATTTACATGATTTGGTATTAAAAAACATGAACAAGTTAATTAGGCTGATAAAACCATTTTAAGCTTTTTGGGTGAATTAGTTCTTTCTCGTGATATCAACGCAAATAAGGAATATGAGATGTCTTGACTCTTGAGCCAATGGACATTCGTGTGAGAGGGCGTATCACATCTTTGAGAGGAGACAACTAGTATGGCAAAACTGAGGAAGAAAGTTAAGGTCTTATATTTTCAGCACATTACAAAACACAAAAATGTCCAAGCTGAGCATAATATCGAGTAGTAAACTAGTATTACATAACAACACTGCTGCGCAGTAAGAAAACTGACATAAACAGGATCACCTCGAGGTGTATTTGATCATGCTTACCTGACCAGGTTGGTGAGAATTTGCGAGTTCTCAGAACGTCTCCAACTACCTGAAATAGATGTGTGTTGCTGAGTACAGTCAGATTGATTTTCATGTATGAGAGAACCTAAGAGCAATTTTCCTTTTTGCAATACCCAAGGACTTTCCTCTATATTGGCAGCTCACCTTATCTTACAAATTAAATTTTGTTGCTCAATCCATATTCTGATACCAGAAACCTACTCAAGTAGCATATGGAAGGATGACTGAAAATACTGCAGTTTATTGCACAAGCAAGAGATAAAATGTACTAGTATGAATATGCGGTAGTAAGAGTATATACGAACAGACGTTGAAATTAGCATTCACTTACAGAAGCACATAAACAAGTTAGGGAATCATTCACCTCTATAGGAACATTTTCTGCTATCTTTCCTTCTAATGTTAGCATTTTACTCAAAGATGCAGCAGAAGTCTGGAGAACATGCCTTACAACCTCTCTTGGCCGGAATTTTGTAGCTTCCAGCTTTATAACACAAAACCATTAATTAGAGAATGGCTGATCAGATATCTCAGCTTTCAGTTTCATTAAACAAACAATAATAAGCTACTAAATCAACTTTACAGAAAATAGAACCAATCATCAGGAGGACACTCATACTAATTACTAAGCGAAGAAATTATCAAAAAGATTCAAAAGAAAAAACCAGTGAGATTCGCAAATTTAATTAGTAGAAGTAACAGCAAATATGAACAAGGATTCGCAAATCAGTGAGATTCCCTACCTGTAGTATGTATCCTGTTATTCAGTTCTGTCTCCATAGCTTTCTGCACAGCAATCTCCTCTCGCATTTTTGCCATTTTTTTCTCTTTTCCTGACCTGTTGAGAAATTAGAAACTACATTGTGCAATTTAATTCAGAAGATTAATGGGTTTCGAATAGGAAACTGACCTGATCCGTGATATCCATTCCTACATAATTAACACCAATTGTCTCTCCTGCTTTGTTAAAAACAGGTTCAGCATATGTCAAAAATGTCTTTGATCCGAATAGTTCAGAATCAAATGTTATTTCCCTCTTTCCAGGTAATCCACATTCCAGAACTTCTCGCTTGAAATCTTGAAAGTCCTTCACTCCGCCACCTGAGAAGATCTCTGCATCTGTTTTCCCTATAATGTCCTGTTTAAAAACAAACAAAAACAAAACAAAAAAGAGAAGGAAAGTTGAGGAACTTGGCGCCTGTTTCCTGTATATAGATGCTTTTGACACAACACACAAGAGAACATAGAGGAACATAGTGTCCTCGTATGCAAAAATAACTTTCTTAAAGCTTTGAGGCCAAAGCTATGGAGGAAAAATTAATTGTACAAGGATATTAACAGCAGCATTTCTTACCTCCTCAGAGTTTGGGAATTGATTGTATATGAATCAGTATCGCAATTCTTTATCCTGAAAATGTCACATTGTCAAATGCAATCACTTTAAGTTTTAGTCATCCCGATTGACCGAAAGACCTAAGAAATTGAAAACCGGTATATGTAATAAAAAGTAATACGTATACAATGTTATAATCATTTCAACTAAATGATGTTGAACTGAATTGAACATAATGGAAACTGAATAAACAATAATACGTGAGAAAAAATAATTAAGTCGCAGAACTGAATCTATTGCATGATAGCATTGATGAAATGAACATAGCCTAAGCAAGGATCTGATTAGGATCAATTTTGCAGAAGGCATTACCATATGACCAAAAACAATGGGTGCACTCTGAAGAATGAAGTGTATGAAGTTATCAGGCCTTTTGAGCAATTGAGACAATTCTTCGACAGGAGTTGTTATTGACAATTTCTCCATATCCTTAATTCTCTCCTCCAACTTTTCCAGCAGAATCTGCTCTCGCTCCCTACTCTCATCCAACATTTCCTCAAACATGATGGCCCTTTGTTTCCAGTACACAATGGTATCAAACTCAGCATCAATTTGTAAGCGACTTTGATTATTATTATTATTAGTAGTACTACTTTGAGTGTGATCAAGAGGCATGTTTTCATCTTCTTCGTGCTTCATCCTAGGAACAACCTTATACAAATTGGTACATTTCTCCTCGAAGCGATGCTCCTTTAAAATCTCCAATCTCTTGAGCTCCATCTCCTCTCTCTGCTTGCTGAGGCGGTCCATATCTTCTCTGAGGAGACGAACCGCGTTGGCTTGTTTGTACTCCCAATGCTTGACCAGGTAGGCTAGCTGAGAGGAACCCTTGTCACTATGGCTAATCATCTCATGAAGATGTTCCAGATCAATCTCCAGCTCGGTGTTGTTGATTGCAACCTCCTTCAACATATCATCCATTTCTATTTGATCCTCCATTTTTTTTTTTTTTTTCCTTCACTTTGTGTACTTTACTGCTGCCTTTGTTGTTGTTGTACTTCTTACAAATCTAGAGCTTCCAACTTCAAATTGAATTATTACTTGATATGAATCAGCAGAAATAATCTTGAATGTAATTTGCCCTGATATTAAAAATAAATAAATAAAAATTAACTTAGAATTATGCTGCCTGTGATATAACATAATAATATCAAACACTGGATATAATCCCATACCAAGATTGCAATTGAAGACANTTTTTTTTTTTTGGTTGATTTTAGTTAATTCTACTGGTTTTGTTGATTTTACTAATTTTACCAAATAGATTTTGCTGTTTTTTTTTTTTGGTTTATTTTTTGTTAATTATTAATGATTTTTACTGAAGTCAACAAAAACAACATGAGTAGAGCATAATTTTATAATAGAATGCAAACATAAAGCATAGAAATAATCCCACAATAGAAATTGCACATTGATCATAAGTCAAATCACTAAACAATAGACCCAGAAAAAAGCTTGAAACTAAAGAATCCCCAAAAGCACAGGAATTGAATTCAGGTCAATAAACATCATCAAGAAGAAGAATAAACTAACCTGGGGATTGATAATGCATAAAACTTTAATGGTGAAATCAAACTCAACTCAACTCAACTAGGAGCAGAGCTGCTGAAACTGTAATAAATGACTTTAATGGTGTTAGAGAAATTGCATAAATGATAAAATGTTGATGGGCATGGAACAGAGAGAGAAACAGAGGACTTGGTCTTTCTTTATTCTTTTTTATGGTTTTGAGGGTTTAATAGATCTGATGAGAGTTCTGTCAGACATGTTTTGAAATCATGAGTGATGAGTCAATTACAGAGAGATTCAACTGAATGGAGAGAGAGGATTAATGCTAAATTCATACTTCCTTGGACAAAAACTGCTCATAGCATATGGGATCATGTATCAATAGCTCGCTCCCTTATCCGCTTGATATATAATGCAGCCTGCGAGTATTGGGAAAATAAGAAGTGCTAGTGTAGAAGCATAAATCAATATTGGAGTGATACTGGAGTACTACTTTTTGAATCATCAATACCAATTTTTGGTTCATTAGTACCACTTTTTGTTTGCCCAATACTATCATATATCATGCGGCTTGATAAGATATTTTGTAATCATATATTTTAATAATCCAAAACGAGATATTCATGTGTTTGGGCCAAAATCCAATATAGCATTAGAAGAGTGTATAAAGCTACTCCCTCCGTTCCCCTAAAAATCTTTACTTTTGCTTTATGCATATAGATTAAGAAATTTTGGTTTTTCTCTTCTTCTTTTTTCCAATTTTATCCTTGAAGAATGGGTGGGAGAGAGAAAAAAATAAGGATCGATTAGGAGGGGCTTAAGGTTACTTCAAACAAAATACATTTCTATTTTAGAAAACGTAAGAATTTTAGGGAAACGGACGAAAATTGCAAACGTAAAGATTTTAGGGAAACGGAGGGAGTATATGCTTATAGGGTGAGCACGCGGAGTAAAAATTGAATGTGCATCCAAAGGAGTAAAAATTAAAGTGCACCATTTTCTAATTACCCTTTTAATATTGGCTTAATCATTTAGGTATATTGGATCGAGTGCACCTATTTTTATTTATTTTTTTCCTTTTTTATTGACTAAAGAGCACCCTGCAATTTACCTCAGTGACTTGTTGCTAATGGATTGAGAATCTTTATATAACCACATTCTCCCTCTCTCATAGAACTATGTACTTATATATGGGCATTAAAGTAGATAACTCTCAAAAGAGGAATTGTCCCCATTCTACCTAAAATCCTTGGAATTCGCTGGTATGTCCTACCTAAAATCCTTGGAATTCGCTGGTATGTCCTTTGCGTCTCGACATTGCTCTAGTTATTTGAAATTGTTTGGAATTTGCTAGTAGTTTTGCATTCCAAAAGTAAACATTAGTTAGTTTGTTTGCTTGGAAATATATATGATTGCAATGGATTGCATCATTTGTTTCTTTTCGAACTATTAGTTCAATTAGTTATTTTTGTCATTTCTATCACCTTCTTTGCCCACTCGTAGGATCACTTCACACCACCCCGTCATTGCTTTGTTGATTTGCTATTTTTTTTGGTGTGATACTCATTTATGTGCACTTTGCCTTTTGATAGGCCTTTAAAACCTTGGATATCGGTTTGCTAACAGAGATTGAATGCTACTACTTGTTACTCTCCGTTTCAAAATAATTATCGTTTGAGGTTATTTCACACATATTAAGCAGATTATTAATTATAGAGTTAGTTTTAACAATTTGCCTATACTACCCTTGCATTGATTGAAACTAGGTGCATTGGAAAGTGAAGTACGTAATAAACCATAAGGGTATATTAGTAAAATAAACAATTAATGTTGTATTGGAATTGTAAAAAGACTAGAGTAATATTTTGAGGCAAAAAATCGCACCAAAAAAAAAAAAATATTTTGAGGCAAAAAAAAAAGTTAGTTAAAGTGACAGTTATTTTGAGACGGGGCGGATATTTAGTTTCTAGAATTCTATGCTTGGTTTTGGTTTGGTACTTGCCACCACTTGAAGGGATTTGTTTGGATGGCGACGCGTTGAAATTTTGTTCTTCAAGACAGCTCACAGGAAACTAAACGAAAAAGATGCCCAACCACCACCTCGTCAACATCTTCGGCCTCCACCTCGCTTAAACAATTGGTTGCGCGTTAGGTCACTGCCCTAGGTTTGGGATTTTTATTTTTTTTTTATTGATTGAATTGTAGCAATTTGGCCCCTCTTACGTATTTTGTATTTAGCTTAGTCCTTTTTTTTTTCTTTTTTCTTTTTTTTTTGTTGTGGGGTTACTGATCACGTGGTTTAGGTTGTATTTCTTAGTATTCTTTGTTGTTTAGTTTTTTCTTTTTAGATTTTTGATCGTAGATGCGCTCAGTAGCTCATGATGAAGGGGTCCTTGGGTTTAGACTCTTTACCCCTTATTGTTTAGGCTTGCTCCCTTATTGGGCCTTTTAATGTGGATTCAAATAGCATCTGGTTTGGATAAATGGACACTTTTCGATCTTGAGGTAGGGATGGTGATAAGTTGGGTTGGCTCGTGGGCAGCACGACTCAGCATGAATTTAGGACGGGACCAATGCAAGCATGGTCCAAAAATAATACATCATGGTGGGGCATGAGCCGTGCCAAGCCACGATTTTGCTCAACAAGACACTCTAGGACACAACAAAAAAGATAATATAATGTTAATAACAAATTTGAGATTTTACACACTAGGACACAAGATACGACATGATGGGCCGTAGGTCGTGCCTGAGCCGCTCTGGTGAAGAGGCGGCACGACACAGGTCAAGCCCACTGGGTGGGCTATGTGCTGAGCAAGCCCTTCAGAAACTCTAGGTACGTTGACCCGGCACTTGGGCGGCATAGCACAGTCCATGTCCATCCCTATCTAGGGTGGAAAAAAAAATTAAGAAGCTTAAGATGACAACACGATGACATGTAAGCAAATAATTGAAAGATATTCTTACCAAACCAAAGACAAATGGATGAGATCGTATCTCTTATTTGGACTTGAAAATTGAATCAAAAATAGAGGTGTCAAAATCAGGGCAACAAAAAATCTCCGATAGTGATCCACGTCACGTAAACGAAGCATCTGGAACCACACCCCTATAAATTCAATCAATTCGAACTTTTCTCTCTCATCGAAACTTCCTAATCATCTAACCCTCTCTCTCTCTCTTTCTCTCTCTATCTATCTCCAATCCACAGATTTTTGTTTGTGAATCAGATAATTTTCGATTTCGGAAAGAGGGCAAATCAACAAACTTCAGAAAATCAGCGATCGCCGTCGTCAAAAAATCTTAAAATTCAATTATCGAAAGTTCGTCGTATAATCAAAACCTAATCGGTTTTTCTCCCTTTTCGTTCTATCTGCATTGCTAGTAATTGCTTTGTTTTGCTTCGATTTCATCTGATTGTGATTGAATTTGGGGGGCTTGCGTTGATTTTATACATAATAGCAGGTAGGTTGTAGTAGTTTGATTAAAATTTGGAGCTTTAGGCTTAGGTTTAGGTTAGATTGGGGTGTTTGATTGCTGGGAAATTCTTGTTTTCAGAACAATGGAGCTGGGTAGCTTGGATTGCGTTAGATATCAGAGGGTTTTAGGATATAAAGATGTAGGATGATTGATTTATCAAACTAATATGTGAATCATGTGTCCTTTTAACCTTTAATTTCTTTTACCTTTGAGGGTAGGAGGAGATTTATGATGGGTTAATTAGATTCGGCTTGAATTAATGTGTTAATAGTGTGAATGTTGAATTAATTAGCATGCATTTGCCTGTGAATCTGTGATCAGTAGCTGTTTGTTTGTCTTTGATCTGCTTGTTTGTTTTGTGATTTGTCTGGCTATGGAAATATGGCTGCAGCTCCATGTTTTGTTATACTCCTACTTCTACTTAAATTACTTGATACTGCCTTAAACGGTTCAAAAAGCCGCGTTCACTGCAGTGTTAGTTTGTTATAGAGGAAATTCAGACTCAGTATATTGTTACTTGGATATTAGTCGCGGGATTTCTGGCATTAGGTGCTTATAGAGGTAATAAACTCCTAGTTTATGTATGGGAGGGAGGTAGTTACCTCTTCTCCAATGCATTGCAGGAGTGTGTTTTACTTTAATTTGGGTTGGCGGGGAGGGTAGGGAAGAGGAAATATATGAGGATGTAATTATTCCATCAACTAGGAATCTAGTTCTTGGTTAGTTTGATTGATTGTTACCGTGGGTTATAAGCTCGTTTCCCTCATTACTCGGAGGCTTGAACTTTATGATTTAACTAATCAAATTCACGGTGACATGGAAGATGGTTGAAATATCTTGTATTTCTATACATGGAAGCTAGTTTTGAGACTTTCACCATACTAATTTGTTGCCTTTCATCAAAGCAAGTTACTACCATTTACTCTTTCCAAGTCTTCTATGAGGATTGTTTCCCACTGAAGCTTCAATGAACATGAAGAGATGTGCCTCTTATAAAATTTGACCTAGGATAAGTAATTCCAACTTTCTAGTGTTCTGCATATCAAGTTGGACTTCAAGTTTGCCATACTTTGATGGCACACGTGGTGATGTTGAAAGTGGGATTTCCTCGTTTCCTTGTTGAAGCGCTTTCCCATTGGAGTTTAGCTTTAGAAGGAGGAGTATCAAAGTCCTTGAGTTCCTTTGTAAAACCATTTATTTCACACTGCATTTTCCTGAAGGACTCACCTAGGTTCAGAAATGTCCCAGCAAGTTGCAGTTGTCTATCTTATCTTCCTAAGTGCCTACCTAGCACCATCCTTTGACCATTGTGAACCACTGTGTCACTGTGAACCTTTCGAGTTGAATATGCCACTGTAAATTATTTTTCACGCTGGACCTATTGAGTTGAAGATTTACCCGACTGAAAAATGACATGCTCTGCTGGTAATCTGATCAAGGACTTCTGTTAGGCTTTCTGACTCATGTTCTAGGAGGGAAATAAATTTCTGTGGCTCTGATGATGCGTAATGATGTGGCAGTATTCCAAGCTTCAAACCATTGCGCTGATTTGCTTAATGATTCTTGCACAAGATTGAATAGATAACATTCCACAAAAGAGGGGCACATAAAGGTCGGATGGTAGTAGAAGTTAAAAAAGGGTAAGTACAGAAGATGTCTTCCCGACTTCACTCAAAGCTGTGGAAGAAGGTAGGCGTGTCCTTGATGGACAACCGACATGCAACTCTCACAAATTTTCCCTGTATGATTACTTGCGCTTTAGACCAGAATTGACTCTATTATCTACTGCTTTTACCAGAGGTTGAGGCATGTATGGGTCATCGTCAATATAGGTGGACTCCCTTTATGGAGGTCTGAGGGATCAAGTGATCATGCAATGCTGTTGGTTACAACCCAAGTGTGTAGCAGATGGAGTACCTGATTGCTGGATTTTATAATTTTAGTGGGATTTCCATAGATGTTGTGTGATATTGCTCTTCTTTGAGCTATGACGACTGGAGCTGTGCAGCCTTGCTTCGATTTTGTTCTTGCTGATTTCGATGCTCTGCAGCAGTGTAGAAGAAAGCAAAGGATGTTTACCTCTGTGGCTTGGGTGCTTAGATATGCATTTTTAGGTCTTAGGATTAGTCCTAAATGAATCTCTCAATGCAGGTGTTTTAGCTTGCTTTCAGCTGCGTAATTACTATAGAGTGCACATTGCAACATGGAGGCAACCATGAAGCAAAACAAGTCGATGCAATTTCTTGAGCAAATTGATCAACAGCAAGAGGCCACAGACATAGTGCACTTAGAGTTGAAAAGCTCACAAGATGCCTTGGATACTGCTAACAATCTGTTGGACAAAGGTTGCATGGAGTATGGGTATGTGCTTTCGTTGTCCCTAGCTGCAGGCTTCCCTCTACTTTCCACTTCTGCTACCTTGTAGTTTCAACAATAACACGATTGAATTCTCATTGCAGATGTCAGCATTACCGGCGAAGATGTCGAATTAGAGCTCCTTGTTGTAATGAGATATTTGACTGCCGGCATTGCCACAATGAAGTGATGGTTAGTATTCTACTTTTATTATGAAAATAGTTTCAATTTTCTATGGGTTTCTGGTATTCAGGTTTATTTTCAATAGCTGAGGGGAGTGTAATCTACTTGACACTTTACGCAGTCTTGCAATCATCAAGGAAAAACTTGTTGAAAAACTGTAGCTCTTGCAATCTTGTTCTTATGATATTAACCTCCCAAGCTCCTCTTAGTGAGAGGTTCTGTTGCATATGCATGCTGCTGACATATTTGAAATACATTAGTTCATCAGTCCTTGCACAGTAATATGTTTAACAATATATGAGCTGGTGGAAATTGCATCCATCTTTTTTCATACGTTCCTACTGGGTTAGTTGATCAACAATCAACTAGCTGTTTAGTATAAGTCTAGTTCTGTCTTAATGGTTGTATGATAGACTTCCCATGATGTTATTTCATATCTTAGATTAGGTACAACCATTGTAGGATCTGTTAGGTGTTTGCTGTATTGTATGTTTGCAACCTTTACACCTTACTTGTCCTGATTGTAATCACTATGCTTGTCCTGATTTTAATCAGCTGTAGAACTTGAATCTATAGGAGTTGCATGACTATATGTACAAGTTGGGAATTTGTTCTTCATATGCGCACTTTTCTTCCGGTTTCAGGGGTGGGGTTCGGGATGTGTTTCGAAACTACGCATACCTGATGTCTGAAGTCAGTTTCCCCCTTTGGTTCTGTAAGAACATCATTTTGCTCAAATGCACGTGTTGGGCGCAAACAATATTTCAGGCATCAGTGCGTGAAGTTTGCAAGATTGACAACTTTGCATTCACATGAATTTTTTTTTTTTTTTTTTTTTTGGGGGCAAGGTTTTTAAAATCTATAGTTGTCAAATTGGACATGATTTTTTTGTTGATTGTGTCATCTTTTCCTTTGTTCGCCTTTGGCTTTTTATGACTTGCTTCTTATTGTTGTTACTGCAGAATAATATAAATGTTGACAAGACGAAGAGACACGACATTCCAAGACAAGAAGTTGAGCAGGTAAATTTTGTTAAAGTTCTGTGCTGGCTTTATGCTGTTGTTTGAACAGAATATGTGTGTATATTTGGATGCTTCAAGTGACTTAACACAGTTGTTTTTCCATGATCTGTAACCAGGTGATTTGCTCTCTTTGTGGGACTGAGCAAGAGGTAATTGTGATCTATGTTTGCAGTTTGATTGACACAAACCGTTCAGACATTAGCTTATTTTGTTCATTTTGAGCTTCAATACAATTCTAACTGTGTTTGGTGCCTATTCAGGTCCGGCAAGTGTGTATCAACTGTGGCGTTTGCATGGGAAAATATTTCTGTGAGATATGCAAGTTGTATGATGATGATGTAAGTACTTTTCCAATACAAAGTATCCTTTCTTATAGTCTGACAGAAGAGAGGATATTTTGCTTCTCCCGAAAATACAAACTATGATGTTGAGACCTTTGGTGCCATAATTTCACTGTACCATATCGCCATGACACATGGCTTTCTGTATTTTGCAGACTTCCAAGAAACAGTATCATTGCGAGGGTTGTGGGATCTGCAGGTACGAATATCATTTGGATGTTTACATTCTTTTGTGTATAGTACTAGTCTGTTCTTCCATCTCACTTTTCCAAAGTCAAGATTAAAATTGATAGTTAACGTCCCTGTTTTGGAAATGTTAAATCTTATATGCCTTAGGTCTTTGTACTGCTGTTCTCCAAAGACAGCTTAAACATGAATGTCATGGATAGGTTGTTGCAGGATGTTGGGAATATTCTTTGTAATGCCTGATGTTGTTCTATGATTGTCATTTCTTGCTTTATAAATGAGCTCTGTTCTTGTACAGGATTGGTGGTCGAGAAAACTTCTTCCATTGTTACAAATGTCGTTGTTGCTACTCTGTGATCCTTAAAGATAGCCATCCTTGTGTAGAAGGTGCTATGCATCATGACTGTCCCGTGTGCTTTGAGGTATGGAGCATGTTCTTGGTTATCTTTGTTGGATTGTGCTACTTGCAATGTTTGCCCAAACTAATTATTAATTTTCATTTGCAGTATTTATTTGAATCAAGAAATGATGTCACAGTTTTGCCATGTGGACACACAATCCACAAAAACTGCTTGAAGGAAATGCAGGAGCACTACCAGTGAGTGCCAGCACTGCTATGTTACTTCTTGTGCTCATTTGTAGCATTACATTGATTGGACTGCTAATCAAATCACTTTATGATCCTTCTTGGCTCTTGCAGATATGCTTGCCCTCTTTGCTCAAAATCAGTCTGTGACATGTCTAAGGTGTGGGAGAAATTTGACATGGAAATTGCAGCAACACCCATGCCAGAACCTTATCAGAACATGATGGTGAGTGATTTCATTGCCTTTCCCAAAAGTTGTGGTAGTTATGACAAGTGCAGGAACTTTTGCCACATAAATAGCATATAAATGTTCGAGTAGTGCTATGTGCACTTGCACTTGCAAGTGCAATTTGCACTCTCATCCACCTTCTCTCACAAAGTAAAGAAAAAAGAAAAAGACAAACTTAAAAAGAGGACTACCAAATCCATGT
>BSSO01003854.1:0-15596 GCA_030267885.1 Mesembryanthemum crystallinum
TAGCCATTACTTTTGCACATTATTTCAAATTATTTAAATATTTATTGTTCATTTGACTACAAATTTGATAAAATGTTTATATTTTTGTGATTCTCTAGTTCAACTTTAAAATGAAACATGTAAATGAATACTACTATACTTAATACTATAAGTCAATTTCTCAATATATGCTAGTTAGGTTGTATAAAAGGTAAAAAACAAAAACAAAAAAAAAAAAAAAAAAGGAAGAGAAAATACAACCGGGTACCTAGTCTTGGAACCGGTTCCAACCAGTTCCCAGATCTTTGGACCCGGTAGTAATCAGTTCCAATACCAGTTCCCAGAATTCAGGACCCGCCAAGACCAGTTCCTATTATTTTGACCGGGTACCCGGCTGTGCTCACTCCTACTTTTTCCAACTTAGGGGTTAATATTAACAAATTAAGAGTGACATTTTGCAGCTCTGGTTAAATTTATAAAAATACGCTAAGTTGTAAAAAATCACCCCTAAATTGCTAAAAGTAGCCCATAAATTGCAAAAAGTCACCGTATGATTGAGTGATCTAATAGTTAGACGATTGTATACAATAATTTGCGAAGATATAATTAGTATGAATTTTTAAAGTAACTTGGTAATGGTCTAAAATAGGAAGATAAATAAATAAACGAATAAGAAGAGAAAGCTTTGGCTGGATTACTAAACCAAAGTTGTATTGTTTGGACCAACATGCACGAGTCACGTTATTATGAGATTCAATTGTCGCCAATGCTATTTTAAAGACTCAAGTGGCAAACTGGTATACTAAAAAGACCCATTTGACATTGTGACTATCACTTATATGTTATTTTCATCATGAAATTTGAGTTTAAGTTTGAAAAATAAGGATTTTTTTTGTCATTACCCCTGTTATAGCCAAAAAAATATCTTCAAGAGGACTGGAATGGGTATAACCAAGGCAGAGTTAGCTTAAAATGGAATTTTTGCAACAAAAATTTCAAAACAGGATTTTGTGTAAAAATTGTGTTTATATGCAAATTCTTAGGTATAATCGTCTAACCAGTAGGTGACCAATTCAAGGATGTTTTTCGCAGTTCATGAGAGGCTTTTAGCAGCTTAGGGAAAAGGGTTCTCAAATAGGTTGTATCAGATTGTGTTTGTGCCATTGTCAAAGTTAAACGGGTCGATAATCTCTCATCTCAAACCTAACCCATTTATTAAAAAGGTTGGAATTCATTAACCTTTAACTGACCTTATTTAATAAACTTGTTACCTGTTAACCCATTTATCCTTTTTTATTTTCCCAAACTAGTTAAAATTAAGAAATACATAGTACTCCCTTTGTCCCGAAATTACCTTTCAGAAATGGGTGAGGGTGCAAGATTTTAGGTGAATATTTTTAGACAAATTTGCCCTTGCACTAATAGAGGAAATAAAAAAATAGAAGGGGAAATTTATGTGAGAGATTAAAGTAATAGAGAGAGATATTATTGTGAGTGAATAAAATAATAGAAAGATAAAAAGTGTGATTGGAGAGAGAAAGTGATTGGAGAGAGTATATATATTTTTTTTATTGTAGTTGTGAGTTAGTGGATGGGTATTATAGAAAAGTTATGTAATTTTATGGGTTTTGAAAGCTAATTTTGGGACAAAAAATATGGTGTTTTTGAAAGCTAATTACGGGACGGATGGAGTATAATTTTACCTAAAATCACACATCATATACATAACGTTCATAAAATAATAAAAAATTATTAGATTTTTCAAAAAAAGCTGAAATTATAACAAATTAGTTACTTATTTCAAGTTACTTGAATTTCAATTTGACACATATAATTAAACGGGTTAAGAGCAGGTCATCTTAGTGCTAGAAATCTCAACCTTAAACTAACCCTTTTGATTAGTTGTGTTACTCGTGTCGACTCGATTAATTAAATAGCCAGTTAAAATCTCACAACACTAATTCGCTATATTTGCATCTAGTCCGTGTCGTGTTGTGAGGTCATGATAGCTTTTAACAGCTTTTAACAGCCTACTTCGAGGTGTCTTTTAACAATTTAGATACAAGTCGTTAAGATCCACACTAAATTGCTAATCGCTTCTAAATTGTGAAAAGTCACCATTGGAATCGAATATTAGATGATTGTACAAGAGTGTTACTCGTGTTCGTGAGTGTGTCTTTGGCAATTTTTTCCTGAAGAAAACCATTTTATGAAAATACTAATGTAATCTCTTTGGGCTGACTTGTCCAGGACCCAATTTTTGTTCTTTGTATTGCGCTATGATTAATTAGTCTGAAATTGCAAGAGAATATGGAGAAGACGACTTTTTGTTCATCTGATTCCGACCATCAAAACCGCTGGATTGAGTAAGTTCTATCAACTTCAATCAATTGGGTTTTATTCATTAGCAATCTTAGTCCATTTTTTGTAATGGGTTTTTAGCATTGTGTTGATTTTGTCATTGTGGGCATCAAATTTCAGGATTCAAAATGAACTCAAGAGGAAATTAGTCACAGAAGATGATTTTACATGGGAATTGCCCTCTTCATCCTTCTCTTCTTCATCTTCATCTTCATGCTCTATGGAGAATAATGGGGGAGGAGAGAGAAAAGAGGTGTTGAAGTATGTGGGAGGGGTGGACATAAGCTTCTTGAAAGAAGACCCATCAATTGCTTGTGGAACCCTTGTGATTTTGGAGCTTGAATCTTTGAATGTTGTCTATGATGATTTCTCTGTGGCCAAGCTTCACATTCCCTATGTTCCTGGTTTCCTTGCTTTCAGAGAGGTTTGTCTCCCCTAATATTCAACTTTTGTTCAATCTATGATGATCTTGTAACATGCAAAATTTTTAATTGTATTTTTCTTGTCAAAACTTCAGATTAGTGATTCATGTAACAATATGTGAGATTTTGGGGTTTGGTTATTTGTAAGAATGGGGAAAACCCAGTTACTGGTTTATTGTAGGGTTGGACAATTTGGGTATATTTTCTCTTAATCCATATTGGTTCGACCAGTATTCGCTTGAACGAATTTAAGTATGATCGGCTTTGGCTGTAAAATTGAGAGACAAAAAATAATAAACTCTAATTTATGCTCCGTGCCCTTTGGAATGGACAATCACAAATACAGATGTTTCCACTAGGGATGGTAACTTCATCATCAACCCAAATGTTCAGTTTGTCTAACCTAACATAAATGACTTCCAAAGTGTCTAATCTCAAATCCAGTTTAGATTAGAGCATTTATTGGATGGTGTGTGAAAACTCCTGATTTTGATTGCAGGTCCCAATCCTTCTGAAGCTTCTAGAAAAAATGAAGGCAGTTGCTCATCTATTCTATCCTCAGGTATTTGTTTAATGTATCTGCACTCTGCTGTGCAGGTTAATAACTTAATACTATTATTAAGAGTGATTTTTTCATTTTATTATCTCTTGCATTAAGTATATGCTGATTTTTGATCCTTATGTAGGATTTCTAACGCATTACCTGGTAGTTTTTTTTTTTTTTAATGTTTGAGTGCTTTCAGTTTACGAGTGCATGACATTATTAATGGCTTCTGAACTTTCTGGCGGTAATATGAGGTTGTTGTTCTGTGTCAGTGGATTATGAATAATTTATCTTCCTGTACTTGTTGCCTCTGCATCTTTATATCTTTCTGCCAAGTTTCCTCTCCCGATTCCCTCTTTTGTTTCGTCTCGTTTCATCTTTCTGGATCTTAGGTCTGAACTTTCCATATATTAGAATTTAGATGGGGTCAGCCTCAATTGAACTACATATAGTGTTAACTTCTGGTGTATGTTAGAAATGTAAGTATTTTAACTATAACTCTATATTAAGACCTTTTGGTTAAGACAGCCTGGTAGGATTAACTAAAAGAATAACTCCAATCGTCAATCTAGGCCCTTTCTTGACTTGCAGAATCTCATAATCACATAACCTCAAAAGATGGAATTTATAAAGTTTTTAGTTTTCAAAGTAGTTGAGGTCACATATTTTAGGATATCTTTGGCTGTAAGTTTCATAATAATACGTTACTGAGTAGAAAGGGGTTGAATACTAATTTGTTTATTTACCAAGTCTGGTTTCTATATCTGAGTGGCATCTCTTTCCCAGAGATCAATATGTGGAGGCATATGGGAAATGAAGTTGCGTGAGAGCTGACATGCTATAATAGGTTGTTTGGGAACTTGGATTTGAAATCCAGGATTTGAGTTAACTCTTATGCTTGAATGACTAAGCTGAGTGAGAATTTGGAATTGATCCAATCCGATGGCATTTTACATAGCCCCAAAATTGGTGAATAACCATGAGACCTACACCTTTATCATTTGAAATTCCTCTCTCCTTTTCATTCCTTGGTCTCCAAATACTAGAGCACGTTCATGCTAGGTGTGGAGGCCTCTTACTATATTGAAATTTATAAATTCAAATCATATTTCTGAAAACAATCTTATAGGAAGTATGCTCTAATGTGTATGTGCCATTGCCGTAGCCTCAGATAAAGAAGAAATTTGCATACTCTAAATGAGATGCGTATATTATGTCTACTTTAATAACAACTTTTGGAGTCATTTATCGTAGCATTGTCTAGTTCCTTGCTCAACCTTGCATCATTGAAAAGGGTAGGCCAGTACACTTGGATTCTACCAAACTGGGATTTGGGAATGGGGTCAAATGTAATCAGCTTTAAACCCACTGCTGTGGAGATTATGTTCTGCGACTTTAACCTGTGACAAGGAGGCAAAGCTACTGTTACCCCAATGCTTGCCATCTTTTAATTTAAAGTAAAATATCTCATCTTGAAAGGTTTTTTCTTTTTCTTAATTTATTATTAAGCTCTATACTGGACTGTTGTCCCCCTCATTTTATTCTGATCTAGGGTTGTTTCTGGTATGGAAAACTTTTATTGGAATTGGTTCAAAGACTGGTATACTGCACTTCATCTCTCCAATCACATTTCTGTTATATCTCATTGAAATGCAGCAGAATTTACAAGGATAGCTTCCTCCAACTCAAGTAAATGGGCCTTCTTTTAGTAGATTATAGTGTATGTTCCTAATAAGATTGACTTTCTAAAAGTAACTACGGGGGTTTATATTTCCAAATAGATCCATGTTTTATACTACTTCTGAAGACAGGATGCACAATCAACTTGTCCTTTGGTCACCAATTTGTTTGTTGGTGATCCATATCCTGATAAACAATGGGATTCATCTCTGTGCTAGTAGAATTTGCGTGATTCTGGCTAATATAGGTGTTGTGTCTAAATGTGTTGCTCTTTTCCCTACAGTACTTTCTCTGATAACTCTCTCATCCTCTTGAACTTGCATCTGTGTCACGGTGTCTGTTTTTGTACACTGTTCTATCTTTGGATGTCAGTGAGATGGTATAACCCTTATATCTTTCCAAATACTGGAATCATTTAAAAGGAAGACTGAAGATCTTTGGAAAGAAAGGGAATTATTTATCTGATAGTTAGTTATTTCCATCCCCAGTTTCTATTCCTATCGTTTTTTAGCTGATATTCCATGGTGCTTTTACACAATTATTGACAGCTGCTGATGGTTGATGGAAATGGATTGCTTCATCCTCGAGGTAGGTGTTTCTGGCTCAGCCACGATATTATATTTTGTTACTGTTAAAGCCATGTGCATGTGCAATCATGAACTAGTTGTTTTTCTCTGTTTCAGCTTCATAATCTTCTTTGTGCAATAATCAACAGCATCTTCTTTCTGTATTGCATGGGTTTGATAAATGGTAGTAGTATAATACCGATGGGCCAAAAACGAATAAACCAAACAGTTTACGTTGTAGCATGTTGTATCTTTATCATTTTAGTGCAACTTGAAAGTTAACCGATTTCTGTCTTGTTGGCCCTTGAGATAGAAGAAAGTCTCATTATCTTGAATAGATACTTATCTAGGGTTTTTTGTGCCTAATATGCACACTTTTTGGTCTACTTATTGCTTCTATTTTATTTAGGTATTAGCCAAGGCTTCTAAAGCTAAAGATTGCCACCTATCTCAACTCTGAAATGTTTCCTCTCCAGGTTTCGGATTGGCTTGTCACCTTGGCGTTCTAGCTGATATCCCAACAATAGGAGTGGGAAAAAATGTGAGTTTTGGCTCTGTATGCATCAGCTGTTTAAATGATAGCTAAATGTCTAAGCATCTGGCTTTTTCTCCTGACATTGTTCTTTATCAGAAAGAATTGCCATCTTTTCTTGTCAGTTTTGGTGCAATTACTCCATATATCATGAGATCTTATTCTATACATTCTCATACCACCCTTTTCCAAGAAATTTACCTCAAAACTCTTGCCATTTGAAGTGACAATCATTTTGGGAAAGAGGTAATATGACCCCGTTTACACATCTTTATCCTGTTAACTAATGCAAATTATCAGTTCTCTAATTTGATTTGGATAATTCACTCTATCGGGTTCATTGAAGTTCTTCTATGCTCGTTAATTTTCTTCTGTTGAGATGAAAGATGATTCACTTATATAATGCAGCTACATCATGTTGAAGGTCTAAGCCATTCAGAAGTTAAAGAACGTTTGGAGGCGGGTGGTAGTAAAGAAACAATCTATCTAACTGGAAATTCCGGGCGTACCTTGGGTGTGGTGAGATTGTAATCTGTACTAATGCTTACTTCTTTACATACAGCTGCCTTTTGTGTTTGAATGGTTGGCAATTTCAAGAATGAACTGCCCTTTATTTCCTTTTTAATTTAGAGTGTGGATGCCTCTTTGCTAGTCTTCGTTGGTAAGGATAAGACTACATACATCTTGATAGTGACAGGGTCAGCGGAATATATTGCTATTCTTGGGAAGGTTGGGGGGGGGGGGGGGGTTGTTTGACCCATACCAGAAGACTTGAATTTAAAATAAGAAGAAACAACTAATTGTGTTTTCAAGCTAAGCCCACAGTCTATCTGATTTTAGTTACAAAATCAATTGACAATTTGTAATGCACACATGCTTTATTCTGCCTACTCATCTACTGCTTTAGAGGCTTCTTGAACTAAGTATTTGATGACAGCCAAACGAGCTAGTGCCTGGTTTTGACTCACAACAGTTGGGTTCAGGGGGATATTATAATGATAATGAATTTGTTTTGGATTTCCAAAAATAACCATTATTCTTGGGCTAACGTTGGTGTATGCTACGCAAGTATTGTGGCATGCTCAGACTCATGTCATTTAACTTTACCAAGGTCGAGCTTGCTAGTAGATAATAGAAAACCTTGCTCAATCTCAATCGTGACTTATTTTGCTTGAGCTTAGTTTGTAAGCTACTCATTTATCTAAACAAGACTGATAAGAGCTAACTAATAATGTGGCTCTGTCAATTAATTGTTTACATTTCTGTTAACGCACTTTTGTGATTTTGTGAATAAACTTTTTTAATAATGAATTTTTCTTAAGAAGTTGGTTTCAAAATCTGTGATCTGTCCTTTATAAAGTGATCAAAATGAACTCATCTCTCATATGACTTATATTTGAAATGGAGGGGGTATAATTTATTGTTGGACTGCTGAATTCTAACTATGGAAACAGTATTCAGGGTTGCATTATAATTGTGAAGCTATACTTCAATAAGTTAAAGTCCATCTATACACATCTTGCACTATATACTGCTATTCTCTTTACAAACTCAACATTCTGATGATTGACAGTATCTGTAGGAAATTTATTGAGGTATATATGGCTTTTTGCGGCTGGTCTATAAAGATCTTGTAGTTTTTTTAAAAAAAAAAATAGGAATTAGCATGCTTGATGACTACTGAGAGTTGGGGTGGTGGCAATCAGGCCATCTCGTGTTATGCTGATGTTCTAGTCATGTCAATTTCTGATAAGCTGTTTTACTGTTTAAAATTGTATGACAATGTTATGATTATACTCTGGTCAAAATTGGGTTTTATGTGTGATCATGTTGTTGCCTTGCCTCACCTGTTGTTCTTGTTTCTAATGTGCTGACATAAGCGCAAAAAATATATTTCATGTTTTTATGCGTGGGATATCAGATTGTTCTTATTCGTTTCAGGCTATTAGATCAACTCTAGATGCATTGAAGCCTATATTTATATCAATTGGTCACCGGATATCACTTGCCACGGCCATAACAATTATCAAATTGACTTGCAAGTACCGTGTGCCTGAGCCTATCAGGCAGGTAAAATTTACTTCTTTTATTAGCTCAACAATGCAAAGTGTATGATCATTGTTTGTGGGCTCAATGGTGAGCAAATAATTGTTTAATTGTTCTTTTTCTTATCTCTATATTTCGTTGAACTGCAGGCTGATTTAAGATCAAGAGAGTACCTCCGTAAGCATCCATTAGTACCCCCAAGTCCCTAATGCGGTAATTTCTAAATGTAGTTTTCTGTCAGTTTCTGTTTAATGACGCCCTCTATGTATACTTTACACTTAAATTGTCAAACACCTGCATGCAGTTTAGCAGTATGCTTAGCTTAGTTGCTCCTACTGCACATAGAGAGCAGGAAGACATTTCTTACTCGTCCAATGTTTAACGTATCTTCTCCAAAGCATTTCAAGTGTTTCTTAGCTCATTTTATGTCAAAAAAAGATAAGTGTTTCTAAGATCAGTTTAAATGAGACGCGTCTCATCTTTGTCTTAGTGAGACATACCAAAACTCAACCTTGTTATGATGATGATGATGATGATGATAATGATGATGATGACATACCAAAACTACAAACTCACCATTTTTTTAGTAAAAAAACTCGCCCTTTTCTTGCAAAACCTCACCCTTTTATGTGCTTCTTATCATATGTTTTGGTTGAGACGCGTCTCATGCAAGACAAACTAATGCGAGCATCTTTACCCATTTATCCTCTGCAAAGAAGAGGAATGTTTCACAATGGTTATTTGGGATACTTGGAGAATGCTGGGTTTGCTCCTTGATTTGTTGCTGATGTTTCATATTGGATACAGAGGTTTCAGGCCAAGACAGAGGAAAAGGTCTTTTTTGGAAATGTGCATTATTCACCTTTAGTGGTGTATATGGACGGAGAGGAATAACCAAGTCTTTCAGAAATCAGTGTGTTTCGGACAATTTGGTATGGGATAAGATGGTTTATTCTGTTTCTTTGCAGGTTTTTCCCTTGGGATTTTCCCTAGAATCTATTTGTCTGTCGAACTTAGAAGTACAGAGGGATGGGGGGCTTTATTATTTTGGTTACTTTTTTAAGACTCGTTTTTCTCTACCAGTAATCCTATTATTTTGTTACTAATACAATATGCTGCACATCCTGTCAGAATTTCATGTGACATAGACTCTTGTTCAAAGGGACAAGAAGGACGAAGAAATATGAAGACGAAGAATCGAAGGGAAAATAGAGGACATCTCAAACTGCTCTCTCTATATGTACAGTTCCTGAAGTTAAAATTATGTAATTAGATGGTCTACAGGTTCTCTCGACAAGGAAAACGTTAATGATTTGTGCAAAATCTGTATTCAACTGATTGTTAAAGGAAAACCTATGTATTTCCATAATAAATGTACATGTATATTGTGCATATATGATTCGGTGTATCCTTATGTTTCAGATCACAAAATATACTGTTGCGACTCGCGACTATAAATGCTAAAGCAACTTGAAAGTTTAAGAGTTGGATGACTACAGGTAAATGCAAGTTTAAACATTGAAGTTCCAAAATACTCTCAAATTTGGAGTCTTGAAAACGAGATTCTTATGCGACTGAAGTACTATATGAACTTATTTATTTATTTATTTGGTTTCTACAAATTCACATGGAAATCCAATATTATCTTTTTTTTTTNGTGCAAAATTATGCGTTAAGTCAGTTTTATCAAAAGAAAATAGAAGTTGAATTTTGCAAATGCTTATGACAGACGAAATTTGAGTGCTTACTTGGTGGGGCAAAAGTAATTTGACTCAAGGGAGATTAACTAAATAAAAATAAAAATGCAACAGATCAAAATGACAATCATATGATAAAGACTATAACTAAGTCTAAAACCAGCATTTATCACATTGTCTAAGATACCTCTGTTCACAAAATTTTGCCAATTTTAACAATTGGTTCTTGCTAGAAAGGATATCCTTGAGCATTTTAATGAAAAGAGGATATGCTAATGATTGGAGGAGCTAGGTATGTGCAGAAGAATGGCTTGTGAAAAATCTAATTTCGATGCTGAAGAAGAAATGTTTTTCCCTTCTCGATAACCATCACAGAGTCTGTTATGGTGCAGACAGAAGCAGGCAACGATGTAATTCATCCTCGATGGTATGTTGGTGAAGACGAGAAGGAAAATGAGATCATTCTACCAAAGATCTCAGAGCAGACTCAACTTCAGTAAGCGGCTGACCAGCATAAAGCTGCAGCTCTCCCTTTTTTACAACAATCACTCTCTTGTTGAGGGACTCCATGACCTCTTTAAGTTCCTGTGAAAACCACAAAAAAAATAAAAAAAAAAATAAATAATACTTAAAACAATAAATTAAATTAAATCCTTAATCCTTCATCATAATATGATAAACTATGGCGGATGCATGGTTTACCGAGAATTTATTTTATATTATTTATTTGTCAGCAATCATATCAGGCTTCTTATAGTTACCTCATACTATAACCAGTTAACCACCAGAATTGACCACTGATGTTGTCGCTGTAGGAAATAAAATTTCTAAAGCTTTACCTTTGCTGAGAGTGGAACAATATCTATTGTAGCATCAGGCAACTCCTCAAAAGCTGATTCCAGAAGATAACTGAAGTTCCTTGCATCACCCAGATCTTCAAAAGAAACAATATACGATGTGTATGACTGATTCTTTGCATTAGAAGGAATCCGTATAGTGTAAAATCCCTGCTTCCCTTCACTATCAGGGCCCGTCTGCATCAAAATGACCTGAAAGAAAGTTGTAGGACAAACATGGAAAGTTTAAAACTCCATTAAAATTGAACAAAATAAGACAAAATGTGAAAACGGATTCCTATTAGTTAGCTGACATAGAACCAGATTGTTCCCTATATAGTACGACTGAAACTCAGGAGTCATGACAAGCACATGGAGGCTGTAAAAATGTTGCAGTTGGCTATATACTTCAGTATCTAAAATTCAGAAAATAACAGTCCCTTCTCCCTTGTCAGAGAAGGGAGAGCTAACCGAGTATATATACTTACAAGAACATATGGAAGAGTATACCACCAATTGTCGTTGTCTCTGCTCAAAGAGAGTTTGCTCCCAAGTTCATTGGAGTTGGATAGCGCTTTCCCGCGTGACATGACATGCGTTTTTGAGGCATCTTGAACATTCATTTTCCTTTGGGAATCTTGAAATGCAATAGCACTGGAATCTTTTAAATTAGGTCCATCATCCATACGGTTTTCATGGCTAGAATCCTGGACAACACCTAAAGATTTTATAAATAACTGAAAGATAACAGAAAACTTCTATACAAGTACAGTCAAATGGGTCCTAGTTTCTATGTGGAAGCCACTATAGAACAAAAACAAACTACAAGGACCAGCATTCCGTTTATTGCGATTACATGACATGCCAAATGAACTCTCAAATATAAGTGTTCACAGAGGTATAAAAGAAATCATCGCAACTTTATACAACTACAGCAGCAATCCAGTTTACAGCAATATATCAAGGATTCAGATGCATCTATTTATGTCCCTCTCTGCTTGAACAAGGCGCATGAAACCACACATACAAACAAAGTAGAGTTTTGGCATGCCGTTACCCAGCTACATAGGAGATTCTTATAATTACAGCCATCATCGTTGTGGGCTGTTACTTGATGGTCAAAAAGCAATGAAATCATATAGAATATGATTTTTCCATCCCAAAGTAGTTGACTTATAGGAATAACGAGGCGGATTTAAATGAGACTTCCACTTTTCAATTTTTTTCATAGCATCAACCAGAGATTTTGAATTTTAAGAGCCTGTTATTTCAAGTTTCAACATTATGCATGTTGGAGTATGTTTGGCCTAGTTTTGGGGATTTTGAATTTCTTCCTCTCACATCCCTCCTCCCCTCTCCCCTTCTCCTTCACTTCATCCTTATTGAGTTACTAAGAAACCAAAATGACTAAATGAGGCTAAATTTGAAACCCCAGATTGTTGTTTCAATTTCTAACCCCTTTTGGTTTCTCTGAAACTCATAGGAGAGGAGGAAGTGAAGGAAGGGAGAGATGGAGAAGGGATGTAAAGGGAAAAACTCAAAACCCTATAAACTAGTTCGATCGTGCTCTTTGTTTAACTAGTGGGCAAGTAGTTGGGGATCTAACCAATAGTCTATTAGTACAGTGTAGTATTAGATGTTCAAAATAGACCCACTCGCATTTTCTTTCTGATGCTGGACACCATTACTAGCAAGAGGAAGAGTTAATTGGCAGTAGCATTAGCAGTACCCCAGCTTCTTTTTTTTATAAATCTTCTTCTTCTACCTCACCCTTCCCATCATTTCTCTTGGTGCCAGCACTTACTTCGACGAAACTCCTTTGACCCGAAGAATAAGACATAATCCCTTGTTTTATTTAATTCAATCCCTTGCTTCCTCAAGTCCTGCCATAGTTCTCAAAAATCTTAATAAAAGTTGAGTTCTCAATTTTGTTTCTGCCAATCTTTGCCCAGATTGAAGAAAACGGTATTAGAAAGAAAGCCATCAAATCTAAGTGGAATCAGTACTTTATCCCTCTTCCACTATTCCTTCCCATTCAAGCAATGTCCCTTTATTTTTATCTTAAACTTCCAATATCACAAATAATGGATACAGACATATAGAAACAGAAGAGGATAAGGTGTCTCTGTAAAATCTATTTTACCCACCTTCACCGAGTCTTTACTGGA
Organism: Mesembryanthemum crystallinum; assembly: GCA_030267885.1. NCBI lineage: Eukaryota > Viridiplantae > Streptophyta > Magnoliopsida > Caryophyllales > Aizoaceae > Mesembryanthemum > Mesembryanthemum crystallinum. The sequence continues at coordinate 12,832 of BSSO01003854.1, forward strand.
ATCTCCTCCTTCTTCCAGCTCTAATCTTCATGGAGTGTCTTACACTCTCAATTTATAAAATACACTCCTAATAAGCTTAAAAATACTCTACTCATATATTAAAGAGAAAATTTTGCTTCTGGTATGCCCGTGCTTCTTGTATATTGGGTTAGAGCATCTGAAGATCCCAAAATAGGGAAACAAAGAGGATGTTGTGTAGCATAACAAATTATAATATCACTAGTAGTCTTTCACAGGCTGAAAGCTTAATTGAATAAAAATCATGTTCACTTCCGAAGTTCCAATACAAGTAAATGTCGTTTACACCTTATCGTTCATACTCTAAAGCCAAGCATAGACCAATGATTCTGCCACTGAAACAGATGCCTTAACTATAATGACAGGCACTGATGCATAATGGACATATATGACGACAGCAAATGAATTTCAGAAAGCAGATTATATGAATAAACTATTTTTTTCAGATAAAGTGCATCCAAACAGCAATGGTGTTCCAATGGAATAATAGGTGAGGATAAAAGACATCAAACATATGATTTTACACCCTTCCCTATCAAGTCGGACAATGGGATTACCTCTTTCTGGTTTGTCGCCCCCGTTTATTCTCTTGTTCAACTTCTTCGTTGCGCTATTGCTTTGAAATGTTTTCCTAGACGCCTTTGTTGCGCTACTGCTTCCAAATCCCTTCTTTGGGGGTTCCAAGGGACCTGACCTTTGAGATCCTGGTTTCTTCTCATCTTTTTGTGAATCAATATTGCTCCTTTCGGGTAGACTACTACCAAGACCATATATTTTCTGATTGTCTTTTGAAGAACTGGCACCATTATCACCGGCATTTCCATTCATCTGTATTAATTGTTCATCATCCACATTCCTAGGCTTCTCTCTTACACCATCACCACCTTCAACACTTTGAAATCCTTTCGGTTTATCTTCTGGTATAGTCAAATGACTTCTAAATTTATGCTTCATCTCAAACATCAACATATCAACTTCCTCCTTACCGCCCACATCCTCGCTTTTCCCCTCCTTCCCAATGTCCCCACCCTTATTCAACAAATTAACATTCAGCAATGGTGGAGGTGAATTCTTCCTCAGCTTAGTCAATCGTCCATCAACTTCCTTCATAATACCACTCCGAATCCTAGGAATATCAGTCTTAACATCATCTTCATCCTCATCCTCCTCATCCTTCTCCTCACCGGCATCATCCCCATCCGCTTCCCCGCTCTTCAAGCTCTTCTTCTCGACCTCCCTCGCCTCCCTCGCCATCTTCCTAATCTCAGCAATCTTACCCTCCATTTCCAGCTCATCCACATTCTTCAAAACCCAATTCCCATCCAATCCCACTTCCCCATTTCTCACCCCTAACCTAATCTTCCTATCCCGACCCGAGCCCGCAATCCCCAAATCCCTATCCTTCTCATCAGAACCCCCTTTACCCAGTACCCAAACAGCAACCATTGTTTGTAAAACAAAAAGACCCACCAAAGAAGCAACAATTCTAACAATCATACCACCAGTAAACCAATTAGAAGAACTCTCTTGAGTTGGAACAACTTGTAACTGACCTGAAATTGATTCATTTGCATCATACAAAGTCTCTGATTCTACAACAAGGCTAGAACTTTGTTCTTCTGAGATGGGTTTTGATGGGGTTTCGACATTTGGCTCAATGGGTTCCTCAGATATTGGAGGAGAGAGAGGAATTGGGTAGGGTTTAGGAAGGGTTTTAAGGATTTTGCGGCGCAAGTAGTTTTTTCTCTTAGTGAGCTTTGAAGGAGATGGAGGAACCGGGATTGAGGATTGAATTGTGGGATTTCTGGGTGGATTTTGAGGTTTGTGGGAGATGGTGGTGGCAATGGGATAAGCTAAGGCCGCCATTGCCACCATCTCAATTCTCTCTCACCTTCTCTCAAGTGAGCACAGAGACTCTCTCACTGTGTGTGTAGCTCAGAATAATGAAATGAAATGAACTAGGAAGACATAAAAATGACAAGATGGTAACTTGGTAAGGGTTAACTAACTGTAAAAATGAATGCAAAAATGAAGGAAATTTTAGGAGAAGGAAATTTTAGGAAAACTAAAAAAAAGAGAGAGAGCAAGAAGAAGATTAGGAGGAAAAAAAACCTTAAATCTTAGGGCCTGCTCTTTTCAACTGACTGAATTGAAACTGAATTGAACTTATTAGAACTGAACTGAACTTATTAGAACTGAACTGAACTGAACTGAACTTATTAAAACTGAACTGAACTTATTAAAACTGAAATGAATTGAACTGAACTGAATGAATAGTAATATGTGAGATAAAAAGTAAGTTGCAGGAACTAAACTGAACTGAACTGAACTTATTGCGACTGAACTGAACTTATTGTGACTGAACTGAACTGAACTGAACTTATTGCTACTGAACTGAACTTATTGCGACTGAACTGAACTGAAACTTATCAAAATAATCTCTACCATCCTAACAAACATTTTATTTTGAATATTTTGATGACTATCGTTCAAGCTTAATCCTGTTTTTAGCAACTTTCATCAATTCATAACCCTAGTTTTTGAATTTCGTGAATATTAGATTTATTATGTACTACCTCCGTTTCTTTTTTATCTTGTCTTTGACTTTTTCGCTGTCTATGAGATGACACTTTGACCATATATAACTACAATTCTGTAACTATAAAAATTATAAAATTTTGATATTTTGGAAGTGCTAGTTAAAATGAATCTAAAAATATTATTTTTACTTTGTAAAACTTTATAAC